>MU739493.1:26544-50395 GCA_026770625.1 Nicotiana glauca
TGGAACCTCGACGACCAAGATTAATATCTCTTAAACGAAACGACGTCGTTTGGAGGGGAAGGGATGCTGGACCGGGTTTGGCCTGAATTGGGGCGGGTTTTAGGTGGAATTGTGCGGGTTTGGGTGGAATTGGGCTGGGTTACCCGGATTTTGGGGGGAAATAAATTGGGCTGGGAATGTAATAGATTTGGCCCAAACATCTATTTCTTCATTTTTATTTTGAAATTTTCTTTTATTTTCAAACTCTTTTCTAATTTATTTTCAAATTAAACTAAAATAAACCCTACACTAATTCCTAAATAAAATTAATCCTACCACATTGAATTAATTAACTTTAACAAATTGAAAGAAAAATCACCTAAAATTAAAGTTAAAATTAAACTATGTTTTTGTGATTTTATTTTTATAATATGACTAATTACCAATTAATTCTTAAAAATGCAAAATTAACTCCTAAATGCACATGCAACACATTTTTGTATTTTTTCACTAATTAAAATGCTCAAACAAAGAAAATTGAATTCTTTCTTGATTATATAACTGGACACTTATTTTGAACCAAAATAAAAAAGTAAATTGGACACTTATTGTGAACCGGAGGGAGTATATAAATACACCCTAAACTCTAATACCTCTACACACAAAAATACACTAAAAGCTGATAAAGACCCTAGACCCTAAGATATAGATCTGCAGCGCCGCAAGAGAACAAGGATCCCCCTTTCATGTCTTCTTCTTCAAACCCCCTCTGTTCTGAAACCTCTCCAGCAAAGCACACAACCAGCCCCCTAGCTCAAAAATAGCTGCAACACACACGAAAGACAGAGAGAGAAACGAAAAAGAGGAACCATTTTTTTCGATCTATTTCAAAAATCCAGCATCTAACACAAAGAGAGCGAGAGACCTGGAAAAAGGGACGAAAACAAAGGTCCACCCCAATATCCTTGTGCACTTCTCCCATGCAGTACTAACCTCCATGGGCAGAAATTGTTGCTCAAAATCATCTCGAAACACCATTGAAACATAGGATTTAGTCCGAGGTTTCCGTCGAGGTCTTGTTTGCGATCCTGTTGCTTATGAGTTTCAGAGCAGTCCAAGCGTTTGAGTTTCAAATTCAATATTAAGGTCCATTATCCTTTCTATCTCACTCTATACTTTGGGAATAAAATTAAGGTTCGACTTGTTTTCTGATTTACATCTCTTTGTGATGTTCTATGTCTTGAATAGTTTAAAGTTAGTTTGCTATTTTATTCTTGTTCCTTTGTGTTTGACTCTTCTGCTGATAACCCATTGTTGACTTGAGAAGAAGAGATACATGTGAGTTCAAAATTAAACTTTAGGATTTAATGTGGAGTACTACTCTTAATGTAATTTGCCTAATAGACAATACAAAGAGGTAAAAGGTTTTTAACTGATCTAATCAATGAGTCTGCCTATCTTTTACGACGATTCAATATTAGGGTTTGGTATACTTTTGTTGGCTGCAATGATGTGATTTTAGGAGGACAAGTTTGTGCATTTATTTTGTTAGTTTGGTATACGTTGCTTTTGGGCTTACTTTAATTTTGTATGAAATAATTACTCTTTTTAATTTGTCATAAGCGCAACTTTGGGCGAGACAATGTTTATAATAATAAATGTTATTAATTGTGTACACGTTCCCGTGACACGAGTATATTTTTAAAAAATATCTGTAGCTTGCTTTAGGCACTTTTAATATACTATCGCGATTGTGGACACGTTCGCGTGATATAATGACGATTTCTAAAAATAAAACCGGAGTATGCGTTCGCGCAACTTCGGCCAAAATTTTCTTAATAATAATAAAGCGTTATTAATTGTGGACACGTTTGCGTGACATAATTTTTGACGCGTTAAACAAGCGGGTATACGTACGCGTAACCCGTTTCAAGATAACTTTTCTTAATTAAAAGCGGTAAAAGAAGTAAACGCATGTAGGTTCGAAAATCAGTAATTAAATAATTTCATAAGCCAAGTATTATCAAAGCGACCATGTTAGAACCACGGAACTCGGGAGTGCCTAACACCTTCTCCCGGGTTAACAAAATTCCTTACCCGGATTTCTGTGTTCGCAAACATAAACAGAGTCAATCTTTTCTAGATTCGGGATTTGAACTGGTGACTTGGGACACCATAAATTATTCCAAGCGGAGACTCTGATTTTTAGTAAATAATCCCGTTTCGATTGTCACTTAAATTAAAAAAACTCCCTTTTATTATACACCCTTCCGGGGGTGTAGTAGGAAAAGGAGGTATGACAGCTCTGGCGACTCTGCTGGGGAGAATGAACCCAGAACTTCTGGTTCAGGGTTCAATAATTCAAGCTTGTTTCATGATTTTTACTTGGCTTTATTTATTGTTTATATTACTGTATTTTGTGAACCTATTGTGCTAAATGCTATCTGTTTACCGCTTTAATATTGTTTGAATTGTATATAATTTTCTTCTGCGCCACTCCTCTGAGTCTTCTGAAAATGGTGCATACGCTCGCGTAGCCCGCTTTTTCCATAGAAATTATACCAAATAGAGCGAGGCTGGGCAAGAGACAAGGACGGGCTGACTTTAGTGCTCCCGGTATGTCGCCCCCTCCTCAGCCTCTGTTGGCCACTTGGGTACCCCAAGTCTAGACCAAAACCCCAGGATTTAAACCTAAAAAAATACAGCTTCATGCCGGATCCCTAGTAGGAGCGCTTGTTTGCACAACGTGCATTTGACTTAGGGGACTCAACACAGGGGTTGGGTCCGTCTAGGACAGGTGTACCCAAAATAATAGACCATCTTGATGCAACCTATGTGCTACATGTTGCATTTCTCCAAGGGTAAACAGGTCATTTGGCGGACCAATGAAAGTTGAGGGCAAATGAAAAATGAAAAAAAAAAGAGGAGAAAAAAAAGGAAAAAAGAGGGTGAAGTGTGAAAATAAAGCAAGTAGGACTCAGTTATGTTTTTTTGTTACGTTTTTATTAAGAAAAAGACAAAAAAAAATACATGAGAAATTCAAAAAGATTTTGTACTTTTGCATCATATTTCGAAAAATAAAAAAAATCAAAAAAAAGAGAGAAAGAAAATCCAAAAAGATTTTGCATGTTTCATCATTTTGCAAGAAAAAGCAAAAAATATATTTTCTCTAAATTAGTTTTTTTTTTAATTCTCGCCCGTATCCAATCTGCCCGAACTACGCATACCTGATTCTCGTCTCTCGGGGCGTGATACGTAGGCAACCCACATAAGGTCCGATTTTTCTAGCGAATCTTAGGTTCTTGGCTTTGCGGGGTTTTAGCCAAATTTTGCACTTCTAGCTACCTTTTGGCAATATAAGCCATTTTTGCAAAAATAGCCTCAATCATGTCTTGCATGTGTCCAGTAAAGAATGTTATTGTCTCATATAGTGTTGGTTTAAGTTTTCTCATACAAGTGTGAATTTACTTACCGGAGTTTGAGCATGACAGATTCCCCAGGATCACTGCATTCAGGAGCTGCTCGAGGAGTCATTTTATATTTTTGAATCAGTTGTTCATATAATAGCATTCAGTCTTTTGGGCGATGTTAGAGTTTGTAATAAGTGTAGTTGAGTTTGCCTAGTATTTTGTTATTGTATTTCTCATTTTATATTTGGAAACGTGTTACGATTCAAAAAAATAAAAGAAGAAAAAATTTTGCGTTTTCGTTATAAGTTTTCTTTAGAATATTAATTCTAGAAATGAAAAAAATCTCCTTTGAGATTGTTTTTCCTTTAGGTAATTAATATCAAAATAAAAATTATTTTTATATTTCTTCTACTATATTAGGACCAAAATTCAAAAAAAAAAAAGAATTTTCTTTTAGTACTTCTTAAAAGCCTTCTTTAAGGTATTAATTTCAAAATCCAAAAGATTTTCTTTTGAGGTGTTTCTTGGGGAAATTAGTGAAAAATAAAAAAAATCTTTTTATTTTCATTAGAACTTTAGGATATTGTACATAGAAAAAAAATACTTTATCTTTTGTTTATCATTAGAAATTCTTCTTTAGGCAATCAAAATTGAAATCCAAAAATATTTTGTTGCTTCTTTCGAAATCTGGCATCAGGATATCAAATAAAAATCCAAAATATTTTTAGTGGTTTATTTTTTAGATTTTCTTCTTAAAAAGAAAAAAAAAAGAATCAAAAAATATCTTTCTCTTCTAGAGTTTTTTCTTAACAGAGTATTTGTTTCAAAAGGAAAATAAAAACAAAAAAAACATGCCCGTTAAGCTTGAGTTTAGAATAAGTCATAGAACATTAAGTCTAGAAAATTCAAAAAAATAATTTTCTTCTTTTATTTCTCTTTTCTCATCAGAGTAGTCATTAAAGAAAAAGAAAAAAAAAGAGAATGTTAGTTTGTTTACTTTATTCTCGATCTTCCAGAACTACGCAAAGATCTGATTCATGCGGGGTCATGATAGGTAGGCAACCTACATAGGGTTCGATCGAATTATTTTTTTTAAAAAATAAAAAAGAAAGAAAAAAAAAGAAAAGGAAAAAAGGAGGTAGAATTGTAGGATGTGAGAAATGAGAAGGAAGAAAAGAGCGATAATCAGAAATAAAAAGGGGAAGGAAAATGAGCGAGTTAAAAAGTGCGAGGAAAGAAAAGAAAAGAGAAGATTCAAATGGACAAATTGGGATGATGCCAACTGACCTTTGTACCCTCGAAGTTATTTTAGAACCGATAACCGTGGTTAGATGCATTGCACATAAAGTGAGATTATCTTATGTTAAATGCCCTAACACTAACGTGATGGCTTTATTTTGTTATATTGAGTCCAGACAGGTGGTTAGTTTGTGGCATTCAAGCGAGTCATCCATGCACGCTAGGTCAAATAGCAAGACAGCCATGACTAGTAAGGGACCAGACATAGGTGTTGTCTAATCGGAATTTGAGTTGAAAGAAGAGGCCCAAAGGTTGAAACGCCAGATAACGAAGATGTACTAGGCTGGGATTAATGGGCACCCTCTACCCTCATTCCCCACCAACTACATCGAAAGTCTTGCTTCCGTCCGACTAACATCACAATCCCAGATTCCCAATGCCGTTGGACTCTCCTCCCAACATGCTCCAGGCTTTACCCCTTGCCACAATTATCCTGCTCCTCCCCATGCCAACATCCTTCTATTTTATTGTGAAACCTTGTTCAAAGTTCCTGATGCCCAATACTATGGTACAAAACCAACATTCAAGACCTCGGATTCATACTGGTGCACTCCTCATCTCGGGCCTCCCATTGAAATTGAAAAACCCGTTAAAGATGTAGAGCAAGATGAACTATCTAGAAAACGTGTGATGTTTGCAGAAGGGTCTTCGAATAGTGTCGGGGCAAGTTGGAAAAAGCAAAAGTGGTGGTACCAGGAGCATTGAACAAGCCTGTTGTGATTGTGGAAGGTGCTCGCACAGAGCCGGTCATTCTCAAACCAGTAACCCAGCTGCCAATAGTCAACAGCAAGGTCGTCCCTTGGAATTATGGCTGAATTCCGTGATTTACAAAGGGAAAGAAGTTAAAGAGGAAGTTTGTAAAACCCATGGTCTGACTCGCTCGGGGAGATGCTTTGCCCCCGAGGAGTTAAGAAAATCCAAAACCTCCAAAGATAACTTAGTGCTGGTAAAGAAAGTTGTGACCAAAGAAGAGGCAGAGGAATTCTTGAAGAAGATAAAGGTGTAGGACTATTCCATTGTAGAGCAATTGAGGAAAACACCTGCTCAGATCTCTTTGCTCTCATTGCTAATCCATTCCGATGAGCACTGTCGGGCACAGATGAAAATTTTGAATGAGGCCCATATTCCCAACAAGATATCGGTAAATCACTTGGAGAAAATAGCAAACAAAATATTCGAGGTGAACATAGTTACCTTCTCCGATGATGAGCTGCCCATGAAGGGTACTGAGCATAATAGGGCCCTGTATATGACGGTGAAGTGCGAATATTCTGTGGTTACCCGAGTTCTGGTCAACAATGGGTCTAGTGAAAACATTTGCCCTCTCTCCACGTTGAACAAGATGAAAGTGGACGATGATAGAATTCGCAAAAACAACATTTGTGTTCGAGGGTTCGACAGTGGGGGCAAAGATTTAGTAGGTGATATAATACTAGAACTGACAATAGGGCCCGTCGAGTTCACAATGGAATTCCAAGTGTTGGATGTGGCAGTTTCTTATAATATTTTGCTGGGGCGACCCTGGATTCATGCCGCCAAGGCAGTTTCGTCTACCTTGCACCAGATGGTTAAATTTAAATGGGATAGAGAGGAAATTGTGGTGCACGGTGAGGATAATCTGTGCGCCCTGGGTGATGCCATTGTACCTTTCATCGAAGCTGAAGACGACAAGGGTCCATGGGTTTATCAGGTCTTTGACACGGTATCAGTTGAAAAGATCCCAGAAGGTGAGTGTGTTCCAATTCTAAAGTAGCAGCCACATCAGTCATGGTGGCTTCGGAGATGTTGAAGAATGGTTTCATACCTGGCAAGGGTTTGGGTACTTCTCTGCAAGTATCATACAACTAGTGTCTCTTCCCAAAAACTTGGATACTTTTGGTTTGGGGTTCAAGCCTACAGCTGGAGACATAAGACGAGCTAGAAAGTTGAAACAGAGAGCATGTCCGGGAAACTAAAATAAGTGTCCATCTGTAACCACAGCTCAGAGAGGAGATAATTAAAGCATTGTCTAAGTACAAAGATGTCTTTGCATGATCGTATGATAACATGTCGGGTTTAGGCACTAACTTAGTGGTTCACAAATTTCCCACCGACCCAGCATTCCCTCCTATCAAGCAGAAGCTGAGGAAGTTTAAAACTGATATGAGTGTAAAGATCAAAGAAGAAGTTACCAAGCAGTTTGATGCAAAGGTCATTCGGGTCATGCAGTATCCCACCTGGCTGGCTAATGTTGTGCCTGTACCAAAGAAAGATGGTAAGACCAGGGTGTGCATTGATTACCGTGATCTCAACAAAGCGAGTCCGAAGGATAACTTTCCATTACCAAACATCCACATATTGCTTGATAGTTGTGCCAAACATGAGATTGGTTCTTTTGTGGATTGTTATGCGGGCTATCACCAGATCTTAATGGATGAGCAAGATGCAGAAAAGACGGCATTCATCACGCCATGGGGAACATACTGCTACATGGCCATGCTATTTGGTTTGAAAAATGCTGGGGCAACCTACATGAGAGAAATGACAACCATATTCCACGACATGATACACAGGGAGATCGAGATGTATGTGGATGATGTAATTGTAAAGACCAGGAAGCAGTCTAATCACGTCCGGGATCTGAGAAAGTTCTTTCAAAGGCTTCACAGGTACAATCTCAAGCTCAATCCTGCAAAATGTGCTTTCACTGTTCCATCTGGAAAATTGTTGGGATTTATAGTCAGCCGTCGAGGTATTGAATTGGACCCATAAAAAATCAAAGCCATCCAAGAATTTCCACCTCCAAAGAACAAGACTGAGGTGATGAGTCTGTTAGGGAGATTGAATTATATCAGCAGGTTTATCGCTCAACTTATGACAGCTTGTGAGCCTATCTTCAAGATGTTAAAGAAGGATGCTGCGGTCAAGTGGACAACGAATGTCAAGAAGCATTTGATAAGATAAAGGGGTATCTATCAAACCCACCGGTGTTTGTCCCGCCATAACCAGGAAGGCCTTTGATTCTGTATTTGACAGTGTTGGACAACTCGTTTGGATGTGTGTTAGGTCAGCACGACATCACTGACAGGAAAGAGAAGGCAGTGTACTACCTCAGCAAGAAGTTCACAGCTTACGAGGTTAAGTATACTCAGCTCGAGAGGACGTGTTGCGCCCTAACTTGGGTAGCACAGAAGTTGAAACATTACTTGTCATCGTATACCACTTACCTCATCTCTCGGTTGGATCTGTTGAAGTACATCTTTTAGAAATCTATGCCCACAGGAATGCTCGCAAAGTGGCAAATCTTGCTCACATAATTCAACATTGTCTATGTGACCCGGACTGCAATGAAAGCACAAGCATTGGCTGACCACTTGGCTGAGAATCCAGTAGATGAAAAATATGAACCTTTGAAGACATACTTCCATGACGAAGTGGTAATGCACGTTGATGAGTTGGAACAAGTTGAGAAGACAGGATGGAAACTTTTCTTTGATGGGGCTGCCAATATGAAAGACGTTAGGATATGAACGATATTTATTTCTAAAATAGGGCAGCACTACCCTGTTACGGCTCACCTTCGTTTCTATTGTACTAATAACATGGCCGAATATGAGGCATGCATCTTGGGTTTGAGGTTAGCTGTGGATATGGGTGGCCAGGAAGTCTTGGTCATAGGTGACTCGGACCTACTGGCACACCAAATTCAAGGAGAATGGGAAACATGAGATTTGAAGCTTATATCGTACCGACATTGTTTTGCATGATCTTTGTCTTCGGTTTAAATCAATAAAATTCAGGCATATTCCAAGGATTCATAATGAAGTTGCCGATGCTTTGGCTACGTTGGCGTCAATGTTGCATCATCCAGATAAAACCTATGTGGACCCTCTGCAAATTCAGGTCCGCGATCAGCATGCCTACTGTAATATGGTGAAAGAAGAACTTGATGGTGAGCCGTGGTTCCACGATATCAAAGAATACCTCAGAATAGGAGTGTATCTAGTACAATCCACAGGGGATCAAAACAGAGCAATTCGATGTTTGGCAAGTGGATTTTTCTTCAATAGAGGAGTATTGTACAAAAGAACTCCAGATCTTGGGTTGTTGAGATGCATAGATGCTAGACAGGCCACATCTATTATGGCCGAAGTACATTCGGGAGTTTGTGAACCGCATATGAGTGGGTACGTGCTAGCAAAGAAGATTCTCCGAGCATGTTATTATTGGCTTACTATGGAGCGAGATTGTATCAGTTTTGTGTGTAGATGTCATAAGTGTCAAGTGCATGGAGATTTGATTCACTCTCCACCATTGGAATTGCACACAATGTCCGCACCAACACCTTTTGTTGCGTGGGGCATGGATGTCATTGGGCCAATTAAGCCAGCAACATCAAATGGGCACAGGTTCATTCTAGTGGCCATTGATTATTTCACCAAGTGGGTTGAGTCTAAAACGTTCAAGTCTGTGACCAAGAAAGCGGTGGTTGATTTTGCGCACTCAAACATCATCTGTCGGTTTGGGATACCTATGGTGATCATTACAGATAATGAGGCTAATCTTAATAGCCATATGATGTAAGAGGTATGTCAGCAATTCAAGATTATACATCGCAATTCCACCCTTTACCACCCCAAGGCAAACAGAGCAGTCGAGGCAGCCAACAAGAATATAAAGAAGCTACTGCGGAAAATGTGGAGGGTTCTAGACAGTGGCATGAAAAGCTACCTTTTGCATTGCTGGGTTATCGCACTACTGTTCGTACTTCAGTAGGGGCGACCCCTTATTTGTTGGTGTATGGCACCTAGGCAGTGATACATGCAGAGGTGGAAATTCCATCCCTTCGGATTGTCACAGAAGCTGAAATTGATGATGATGAATTGGTCAAAGCCCGCTTGGAGCAATTGAGTTTGATCGATGAGAAAATATTGGCAGCAGTGTGTCATGGTCAGTTGTATCAAGAAAGAATGGCTAGATCATATAATAAGAAGGTGCGCCCACGAAAGTTTGAAGTGGGTCAGCAAGTGTTGAGGCGTATTCTTCCACATCAGGCTGAGGCCAAAGGCAAATTCGCCCTAAATTGGCAGGGGCCGTTCATCGTGACGAGAGTGTTGTCTAATGGTGCATTGTATTTGATAGATATATAAGTCAAGTGTGTTGAAATGGTCGTCAATTCCGATGTGGTTGAGAGATATTATGTATGATTTCTTTTGAATTAATTGCATTTGTTTGTACTTAGCATATTTTTAAGATTGAAATGACGAAGGCGTTTTGTTCTACTATCTAAACACTTTATCCTTTGTTACCCCCTTTGAGCCTTATTTGTTTTCTTTCATAACCCCTCTTTTGGAATCAGTCACAGAACTCATAAACAAAAGCATGGAAAGTAAGTGAAGGAAAAAGAGAAAGAAAATAATGACAAGAAAGAGAAGAAAGAAGAAAAAAAACAAGAAAAGAAAAAAAAAGAAAATAAGAAGAAAAAAAACAAAAAGAAGAAAAGGAAGGAAAAAGGAAAAAAAAGAAGAAAAAAGAAGAAAAAGAAAAGAAAACAGCAACAGCAAAAGTAGTCACATGAACTACGTTTGACCTGATTCCTTTTAAGGATACGTAGGTAGCCTCACGGTTCGGTCCCATCATAATAAAAATTCAAAAGTCCCCAAGCAAGAAACAGGGACAGAAATTGCGGTTGTTGTGAGAAATCTGATTCCAAAAGTTGTAATTTTGAGCCTACTTGAATTGTTTTGAGCCTTTGATACCCTTTCTTTCTAACCCTGTCCAAAAGCCTGCATTACAATCCAAAGAAAGACTTTCGGATCAGTCTTCAAGAAATGACCAGTCAAGCAAGAAGAGGTGATTCATGTCAGGGACAACACTCGGGTCCAAGCCAAAAAATGATGAAAATGAGAGAGTCTTAT
Organism: Nicotiana glauca; assembly: GCA_026770625.1. Lineage (NCBI taxonomy): Eukaryota > Viridiplantae > Streptophyta > Magnoliopsida > Solanales > Solanaceae > Nicotiana > Nicotiana glauca. The sequence goes on from MU739493.1 coordinate 37,130, forward strand.
TGGTGCAAACTCTCACGGGCACCATAAGGCGACGAGAGTTGAGAGAAATAAAAAATGAGAGAGTCTTATTGGTGAAAACCCTCGCGGGCACCTTAAGGCAAAAGTGAGTTGAGAGAAATCAGAAATGAAAGAGTCTTATTGGTGAAAACCCTCGCGGGCACCTTAAGGCGAAAGTGAGTTTTCAGATGAACAAATGAGAGAGGTATGTGGGTGAAAACTGTTTAGGACACTGCATGATGAACAAGGTTAGGGTTTGGTTGAAGAAATCAGGTTATGGAATTCTGGGGCAACAAAGCATGGCAATTGAAAGTTGATTTGTTGGATGGATTGTGCCGATTAATCCAAAGTGCATGTCATGATCAATGGTACCAGTTGTTCCACTCAGATAAGTCTCTTTTCCTTTTCTTCCCTTTTTGTGAGTCGTCCGGTTTTGGATTCTCTTTATCCTTGACTCTCAAGGTCATTGCATTTCATTCCTTTTGGGGTTTGTTCTTTAAGATGTTTCAATGTTAGTCTTGTTCAAAACAAAGAAGAAAGGATGTCAAGGCTCACTACCAGTTTCCCAATTGCAAAGCATAGTAGGGCCAGAACGTACCAAAGATGGCATGATGCAAAGTAAGATACAAGGGGTCACCGGAAGTTTTATCGGTGGATTGGTTGGGTAATTTTATGGGAGGTGCAAAGTTTCAAATAAAAGGGTTAGAGATGTAAAACAATGGTTTGGTATAGATCGGGTCATCGAAGGTCACAAGTTTGAAAGTCAATCAGAAAGTCAATCGGCTCAGGGCCAGTTCAGGGAAGAAGGTCAAAGCAAAATACAACAATGGAGATATCATCAGCAAGAATACCATCAACTAACCACCATTTTAAACTGACAAGATTTTTCTTTGATTGAAACAATGGCGGAAAGTTTTGTTTGTTTCGGAGAAACTCTCCGTAGGGGAAAAGCAAACACCAAAACAGGTTTGACCGTAAACTCTCAGGACCTTCCTGAAAAATAGGGCTTAGATGAATTTAAAAACAAACCAGGAAAAAATGTAAGTTGATTGCGAAGTTTGCATGTTTAAGATAGGATTCAATTAGGAGCTCTTAGGATGTAGCGCAAATTCTGTTGTAAGGTAGTATGATTCAGTCGTAAAAGTGTCAGTCTTTAGGATAATCCTTGATTTGATTTTCAGGTCCTACCTGGATAATAGGATTAGTTTAAGACCCTTTGAGATAACAAATGTAGTTGGAGTAATGCCTTTAAAAGATATAACTTAGGTTTTTAGTTGTTGTGCAATTAGGAGTTGTCAGGACCTCCCTAGATAATAGAACTTAGCTCTCAAATTCATAATAATAGTTGGTAAAATGATTCAGTTTAACACTCACCTATGTGCCCAGCCATCAAATTGGGACAGAAAATTTTCTTTGCTTTATCTGTTTTGTTAAAGTCAGAAGCCCACCTGGAGAACATGGAATACATTTCAAGTCAGCAGTCAGGAGCCACTTAGAGAACAGGGAATATATTTCAAGTTTGAAGTCAGGAGCCTGCCTGGAGAGCATGGGAATACATTTAAGTTTTGAAGTCAGGAGCCCGCCTGGAGAGCATGGGAATACATTTCAAGTTCAGCAGTCAGGAGCCCGCCTGGAGAGCATGGGAATACATTTCAAGTTTTGAAGTCAGGAGCCTGCCAGGAGAACATGGGAATACATTTTAAGTTCAGCAGTCAGGAGCCCGTCTGGAGAGCATGGGAATACATTTCAAGTTTAGCAGTCAAGAGCCCGCCTGGAGAGCATGGGAATACATTTCAAGTTTTGAAGTCAGGAGCCCGCCTGGAGAGCATGGGAATATATTTCAAGTTTTGAAGTCTGGAGCCCGCCTGGAGAGCATGGGAATACATTCAAGTTTTGAAGTTAGGAGCCCGCCTGGAGAGCATGAGAATACATTTCAAGTTTTGAAGTCAGGAGCCCGCCTGGAGAGCATGGGAATACATTCAAGTTAGCAGTCAGGAACCTGCCTGGAGAGCATGGGAATACATTTCAAGTCAGCAATCAGGAGCCCACCTGGAGAGCATAGGAATACATTTCAAGTTCAGCAATCAGGAACACGCCTGAAAAATATGGGAACACATTCAAGTTTAGCAAACAGGCGTCCACTTGGAGAAAGGAAAAATATCCCAAAGTATAGTTGGCAGTCAGGCATCCACCTGGAGAAAGGGAAAACATCTCAGATTATAATCCAAGGCGGCAACAAATGAATTTCATCGGGAGAATACAAATAAGGGTCGGGTCAAATAAGGGTCGGGTCAAAAAACCTGTCTAGTTGTTCTTTGTCTGAAAACTCTTCGCGTTTTCAGTCAAAGAGGGGTAGTTATAGACATGTGATTTTTGACCCTGCCTAATATTTTTATATTTTTAGCATGTAAATAATTAATTTAGGCCTAATATAGCTATATCAACTATTTTTTGCTTCTTTTACTTTATTTCGTCACAAGAAAATAAAAATTACAAAAATATTTTAGTTTGCGTATCCTTCATAAATTTAAATATAAAAAATATACAAATTTAGTACCTTATCTTTATTTTTATATATAATCTTGAAAACACAAAAAAATAGTTTCATGTTTTAATATAGTTTAATTCAATTAATTAAGACTAGTTTTATATTTTTATATTATAAATTATATTTAGAAGGAAGAGTTAGTCTTGGGTTAATTGATCCCATTTTAATCTTGTAGTCCATTTTATTTTTTACTTTAGCCAAATTTTAAGGCCCAATAATACCAAATCCATACCCCTTAACGTAAAATCCCTTCCTATGTACTCCCTCCGGTTCACAATAAGTGTCCAATTTGCTTTTAGCACGCCCATTAAGAAAATATTAAATTCTATATAAAAATACCTATTTTGACTAAACTACCCCTAATTAAACATTTAATTTGAGGAGTAAGAAAACTTTTTAGGGATATGTACATAGGGATTATTTTGTAAAAACAAATTGAATTCTTTCTTGATTACATAACTGGACACTTATTTTGAACCAAAATAAAAAAGTAAACTGAACACTTATTGTGAACCGGAGGGAGTATATAAATACACCCTAAACTCTAAGACCTCTACACACAAAAATACAGTAAAAGCTGACAAAGACCCTATACCCTAAGATATAGATCTGCAGCAGGCCCCCCCCCCCCTTCATGCCTTCTTCTTCAACCTCCCCTCCATTCTGAAACCTCTTCAGCAAAGCAGACGACCAACCCCCCCCCTCCATCTCAAAAATATCTGCAACACACACGAAAGATAGAGAGAAAAACGAAACAGAGGAACCATTTTTTCGATCTATTTCAAAAATCCACCAGCTAACACAAAGAGAACGAGAGATCTGGAAAAAGGGATGAAAATAGAGGTCCACCCCAATATCCTTGTGCACTTCTCCAATGCAGTACTAACCTCCATAGGCAACAATTGTTGCTCAAAATCATCTCGAAACACCATTGGAACACAGGCTTTAATCCGAGTTTTTTGGCGAGGTTTTCCGTCGAGGTCTTGTTTGCGATTCTGTTGCTTATGAGTTTCAGAGCAGTCCAAGCGTTTGAGTTTCAAATATAATATTAAGGTCTATTATCCTTTCTATCTCACTCTATACTTTGGGAATAAAATTAAGGTTCGAATTGTTTTCTGATTTACGCCTCTTTGTGATGTTCTGAATGGTTTAAAGTTTGTTTGCTATTTTATTCTTGTTCCTTTGTGTTTGACTCTTCTGCTGATAACCCATTATTGACGTGAGAAAAAAAGATACATGTGAGTTCAAAATTAAACTTTAGGATTTAATGTGGAGTACTACTATTAATGTAATTTCCTAATAGACAATAGAAAGATGTAAAAGGTTTTTAACTGATCTAATCAATGAGTCTGCCTATCTTTTATGACTATTCAATATTGGGGTTTGGTACACTTTTGTTGGCTGCAATGATGTGATTTTAGGAGGACAATTTTGTGCATTTATTTTGTTAGTTTGGTATACGTTGCTTTTGGGCTTGCTTTAATTTTGCATGAAATAATTACTCTTTTTAATTTGTCATAAGCGCAACTTTGGGCGAGACAATATTTATAATAATAAATGTTATTAATTCTGTATACGTTCACGTGACACAAGTACGTTTTTAAAAAATGTCCATAGCTTGCTTTAGGTACTTTTAATATACTATCGCAGGTGTGGACACGTTCGCGTGACATGATGGCGATTTCTAAAACCAAAAACCGGAGTATGATATCGTGCAACTTCGGCCCAAATTTTCTTAATAATAATAAAGTGTTATTAATTGTGGATACATTCGCGTGACATGATTTTTGACGCGCCAAACAAGTGGGCATACGAACGCGTAACTCGTTTCAAGATAACTTTTCTTAATTAAAAGCGGTAAAAGAAGTAAACGCATGTAGGTTTTAAAATCAGTAATTAAATAATTTAATAAGCCAAGAATTATCAAAGCGACCGTGCTAGAACCACAGAACTCGGGAGTGCCTAACACCTTCTCCCGGGTTAACAGAAATCCTTACCCGGATTTTTGTGATCGCATATATAAACATAGTCAATCTTTCCTCGATTCGGGATTTGAACCGGTGACTTGGGACACCATAAATTATTCCAAGTGGCGACTCTGATTTTTAATAAATAATCCCGTTTCGAATGTCATTTAAATTGGAAAAAAATACCTTTTATTATATACCCTGTCGGGGGTGCAGTAGGAAAAGGAGGTGTGACAAGAACAAAAGTATAAGAGCTTAAACGCCAGTTTATACTAAAAATTCGTACTGACCAAATACGTAAGAGCCTACGGGCCAGCCCGACGACCCCCAGAGCCATACTATAAATCTAAGAGTTATTTTAATTCGAAAACTAGTTCATCTGGCTAATGACTGACAAACATCGAAGCAAAGGGAAGAGTATTAAAAATGAAACGACAAGGCTTGCTTTTATACATATATATGATAAAATAAGAGCTCCATTCACAATGTTCTTTGAAAGCAGTATACATAAAAGTCAGAAGAGGAAGGCGGCAGGAAACCCTTGTCCCTCGAAGTACCTTCTACAGGAATGAGAGACAGAGGCAAGAAAGGAACAGTCTTTCCAAAAGCAGAGGATTCATAGGCCGCAGGTTTGGTCGACACGTCTCTTCTCAACCTCCAAATAGGGCTTGCCCCACTGCAAGCATCCTCTCCCTTTGAAGACTCCTCCTGTTTGTTGTCAATCCTCAGCCTTGAGGTTGGCAATCATTCCTCCTTCCCGAGGGAACACAACCTTATCTCAGAGAATTCTCCAATACCTGTGGTGGCTGAGTTAGTGCACTAAAATTAAGTTCCTTTATGAGAAAACAAACCATTAAGCACCTACCATGATGTTTTGCCTCCCATCTCTCATTGGACAAGTCTCGCCATTTGCACTTATCATAAGTTGAGCAAGCAGCCAACTTACAAGACCATTCAGCCAAGTCACGAACCTCGGTCGGTAGCCAAGGGATCGCTAAAGAAATAAAAGGGAAAACATCTTTACGGAGCTCGACTCCACTATGGACAAAAATGATAAAAACACGAGTGTACCATATACGTGTGAAATTCCATTTCTCAGGAAATGGTATAAACTCTCCAGGGATTATATCAACTGTCTGTGCTCGAACAAACCGGCTCATCCACCCCCGGTCCTCGTCCTTGTCATTGCTAACAGCAAGCGGCCAGGTGGATCGATGTCGTAGAGTAATCAGGCCCTGTTAATGCAAAGGCCATTATAACCTAATGAGATGACTAAGGGTGAATTCGAGACCAGCCTTATCCGTAAAGTACCTTATCATCAACACTATCTTCCAAAAGGATGGGTGAGCCTACGCCAAGGTAACCTTATACCTTCTACAAAACTTGAGTAGGACCCTATAGATAGGGTCTTAATGGTACATATATACGTTCAAAAACCCCTCGACATGGGCTATAATGCTCTCTTCCGGTGAATGCACCTGAAACACCACCTCTTTTCCCCATCCGTAATCTTTTCTGACTGCCTCGAGATGCTCCTCCCCTATTGAGGAGATAAACCTCGACGCATGCTCCCGACGGCCCAGAACATTGGGAGGCGTCTCTAACATAAAGTCTATCTTCGAGACAAAACATCTCAATGTTAGCTCGCCGGACGTCGACGGTGTACCACCGACCGAGTGCGAAACTAGGGAAGAACCCTCCTCTTTTTGGCAAGCAGATGCGTGCACAGTAGCCATGGATATGGTAAAATAAAGAAAGGGGAAATGAAAGACTCACTCGAAAGCTTTGAGATAAAGGGAAATTGATGCAAGAAAGGAGATCCCTATGAGGTAATATGGAAGTATCTTTAAATAAAAGGAAAACAAGTACATATATAGAGCAGGCGGCGACTATTCGCCTGACCTAGGGACCAGCAAAATATGGCCATGTTAGTATCATTTTTTTGCGAAGCTCATCGGTGGGGCCACCTCGGTCACTTCGCAACCATGTCATATAAATGACACTGTCATGAGAGCTCGAAAGTCATTAGATCCAAATAATTTTTGCTATTGATATCATCGACCCTATAGAAACTATTGGCCCAATTTTGATATGGTGCCCGATATCAAAGGCCTCGACTACTCCGAGTATATGCCCCAAAGAGTCAACATCAGAATTCGAAGGCAAAAGCATTAAAACACGGAACGTGAAAAACTTGAAGTAGAGAAATTGTTATATTTCCAAAAATGCAGTCACAACAAGGAAGCGTTTGCAAAGATTTTCCTAGGAAACTCTAATACAAAAAGCGATAAAAGATGACCTAAGTTTAATCCTCGCCCCTACTGCCCTCGGAACCACTGTTAGAACCCTCATCTGGAGTAGCCAGAAAAGCAGACTCTTCCTCCAAGGTTCGGGCTTCCTCGATCTCAGCTGAGAGATCGGAGCCCTTATCACTCTCTTCCTCAAGAGCCTGCCTCCTCACTTGCACACGAGAATTAGTAACAGTCCGAGTTAGCTTCTTCTTGGCTTTCACTAGCTTCTGCTCGGCCTTCAATAATATCTCCCGGGCTCATTCATTCGCAGTGGTAGCATCTTTCTTATACGAAGACACCTTTTTTTTCTGTCGTCAGCTACCTCCTCTTTGGCACTCTTCAGAAGGCCCAGGGTCGACATCAACTCCATCTGCAAAAGGTCCCTCTCCGAGGCCACGACCCCATTTTTGTCCCCTCAAATCGAGGACCTCCGCATCTTGGCAACTGCCTCCTTTCGGAGATGCTTCACGAGGGCATTATTTTGCCTGACCTGTAAGGGAAAAAGAAAGTTGATAAAATACCAAGTTACAAGGACAAAGGGCAAGTTCACAAATACAGTATTACTTGATCGGCAAGGTTATCTTTTTCTCGGCACGTTCCATCCAACCTCGCCTGGAGCTTACTCAAATCCTCCTCCTTTCGGATAGAAGAGGTCTCTAGCTCTTTTAACCCCGAGGTAAGATTCTTGACCTCCTTCCTACAACATATAAGCTAATCTCGCAGCTTAGAGATAGCATGGTCATATATCTACTTAGTCTACAACAAAACAGAAAAGTCAGAAAAATGAAGAAAAATGCTTGAAACACAAGAAGTTTGCATAAAAAGGTATCACCTGCTGCTGGAGCCTCTCTGCCTTCTCGATAGTATCTGGGCCCCTAAGATCAATGTTGTTGCCCACACAATCGAAAAAGTTTCCAAGCACACATCCCCCATCATGAAGGCCTCACACATAGGTGACATTTGTGTTCTGTGCATCCCTGTACTCACCGGGTGACAATCGAGGGCCCAAATTAAGGCCATCCAGGACTTCGATGTCTCTGATTGGCAAATCTTGTCCCCAAAAGGCTCCGGGCCCAGGCCCTTTGGAATCATCAACAACAAGCTACTTAACAGGTGATCGAGTCCTACCTTGCACTACTATTGAGTAGCGAGAGAGGGTTGAAGTAGCTTTTACCCGATTTAGGACCGGGATTGATTTCCACAAAGAGCTAGAAATTGGAGTCGGGTATCTATCTAATTTTGAGTCGTGTATGTGTTCCAAATTGCACTTCTTAGCATTTTTAGGTTTTTGTTTTGCTTCTAATTTTATCAACTACAACGCTAAATTAAACTAGAATAAGCTAAGAGTAAAATATTAGGGGTTGTTCAAATGGGTACAAGGCATTAGGGTAGTGACTTTCTCTTAGGTGGTCAATTGATGGATACTTGAGTTTAAGGCATGATTGACATATTTGGGGAGTATGATATAGCCTTTGCTCGATTTTATCCACTCTACACCTCTCGGTAGTTCGAGTGATTTTGCCCGAATTGACTTTCTCAAGACCAATTGGGTATGCAAATTTGCACAAGCAATCAAGGTTCAAGCCGGGTATTACTATATCTATCTCTTGAGTACGCCCCAATTCATTGTTGGACCAATTTAAGAGACTTAGGCTCTCTTTCTCAAAAAGAACCAAAGTCAACTAAACACAAACAAGTGTTTGCAATCACTAATTCAGCAATTAAACATGAAATTAGTCCAAATATCAAACACCCATAGTGACTCTAGCCCTAAAACACAAGATCCATCAACTACACACTCTAGGGTTGAGCTACAACCCTATATTATGGGTCTAGCTACTTATAATTAGAGAAGAAAACAATGAGTTAGAAGAAGAAAAACTCATATCAATTAATTTTTAAATTAAACTTGGAGATTCAATGTTGAAAACCAACTAAAATTACTCAAAACAGCTAAACTATTCGAACCCACGAGCGCAGCCTTTAGTGCTAACTATCTGCTTGACCTAAAAATGGGAAAGAAACTATTTATACTAAGCTGTAAAATTTGGACAAAAGTACCCTTGCGGGGTTAATGCGGACCGCACAAAATCACGTGTGGCCACACTAGGGCTCTTGAAATAAAATTCTATCTCTCTGAACTCAGGCAATGAGGACCGCACAGAATCGAGTGCGGCCGCGGTGGCATTTAGTGCGGTCCGCATGAAATGGAGCGCGGACCGCATTGGCTGTAATCTCCAAAACTGGCACCTCTCTGATCTTTGGTTCTGCGACCGCACTAAATCGAGTGCGGCCGCAGTGACTCCAATGCGGACTGCATTAATCTCATACAGCCGCATTGCCTGTTGGCCAGGAAATCATCTTCTCTGAATCTCACTTATGCGAATTGCACATAATGGTGTGCGGCCGCATTGTGCCAGTTTTGCCTGAACATTGTTTTGTCTTGGTATTTGGGCAAGTTTCACTCCTATTTTAGCTGAACTTTGACATCTTGTCACTTTGTTGATCAAACTTGCAATCAAGCACAACTTGTGAGCCTTTTGAAACTATTTTGTACCAATTTCTAATCAAAACATAAGTAAGAAGGAGTATAAAATGCACCAAAATCCCTAGTTATCAACTCCCCCAAACTTAATCTTTTGCTTGTCCTCAAGCAAAAAAAATAAGACCCACCCCTTAAGAGAAAATCCCAAACAATTCAGCTATCCTAAAGTGACCTCATCTAGCATCAATTGGGACTAACAATTGCCCTCAATACACATGAATCATTAACAACATTTACTCTTTTGAACACCATGGATCAAGTGCGACACAAGAGCATCAAGAATTGACTCAACATATCAGAGGACTCTTTCTATTACTTTAGTCATTGTGGAACCCAAACTCACACATCCTCAAATTTCCTTAAGCAGACCTCACCTTTATAATAGTGGCACTCATAACGAGATTAATGAGAATTCAGTCATCTCTCAAAAAGAAAAGTCACAAGACCGACTCTAAGTACCATATGTTTGCCCCTTATGTGAGTCACCACTAATGGAAGCTTCATTCAACTAGAGATCATATAGGGCTTTTATGGAGATATAGTGAAGACTTTTGGTTCCGGGTAGGAAATGTTTGGTCTAAGCAGGTTCCATCTTCCCTTAAACACTTCTTTTTTTTCATTTTGGCACAAGATTACTTGACTTTTTGAGTCTTTTCACTTCTTCTAAGGGGTTAGAGAGATACACTGCCACTCTTTCTTAGATATTTCAAATCTTTTTTCCTTTCTCACTTTTCCACACCTTTCATTCTTTGCTTTTCTTGACTCCCTTTTATTCATTTCCATATTGAGTATTCTTTTTGTTTTTTTTTTTTGCTTTTCTTTCTTTTTCATTGCCTTTCCTTTTTCTTCATTTGTGTACCTTTTTACCACTTTGTTGCAATCCTCATCTCCCCCACCAAACTTATACTTTTCCATGTGCTAAGAAAAGATGGGTGCCAAGAGAGGGTATCTTTTTGAACAGGTAAAGGCTTGTATCATGGTTCTTGAAGGAAAAAGGTTTAAAGCTCAAAAGGGTTGACTAGGGATTTTTATCTTTGGTAGGCTATGGTCGTGTTCAACCTATTATTTGGACCAAGGAGAGCCTATAATACTGTCTCAAGTCAAAATTCACTTAGGATTTCGCCTCAACAAACATTCAGGGGAAGTTATAGACCAATGGCTCGGGACTTGGACTTGCAATGCAATTTCTCACCACACACACTATGGGATCACTAAAGACATAGAGTCGGGGCCCCACAATGACCTTAGATAAGATTTGAGCACACAATGGTCCCGAAAAACCACTTGATGATTATCGGTCAACACAAGAGTCTCAAGGTCACGACTTTTACCATCCTAAACACAACACTTTATTTTTTATCATAAGATCAAAGGCAAATGTGCTAGGACCAAGTGAAGCTTTGCTTGATGCACCCTTAACCACTAACTACTAAAAATAAAAAAGAAAGGAAAAACGGACTCAAACCCTTAAGAAGGTTGTCACGCCATCCATCATTGGGAAGAGCCACCCAGTTCACACAAACTCCACCTTTGGAAAGAACCATGGAATTAAAAAATCAAAGGCTTATTGCAAATGTTCAAAACATGAAGCTACAGACATAAATAAGTAGCTAAGAACGAAAAATTGCGGAAAGTAAAATGAATATGTACAAGAGGGCGCTTAATCGAATATATAATAGATGGGATGAATATGTAAAATGTAACATAACTTTATATACAGACCAAAAGTAAAATAAAAGTACGATAAATGTAACGAAATGTTAAAATTATGTACAAACTAAAGATGAAAAATAAAGAAAGCATAAAAACTGTCAAATATATATACAATCATCCAAATCCACAAAAGTAAGGCCTACCCCATCAAATGAAAGCTAGCATTGTCTCCAATGCCAACTAAACCAAATAAGCACCAAAAATAAGAAGGAAAAGGATATAAAGACTCCCTATGGACTGTCTGTCTGCATGGGCTCCTAATTGGTCCATGGGTTCTCACTGTGCTCGGGAACCTCAGACTGGTTTCCTATGGCCTGCTGCTCTGATGCTGGGACCTGGGCCTGGACCTGGACAGGCTCCTGAGGTGCATCCTACGGCTGACTGGGGGAAGCCTCCGGTGGGTCTGCCAACTGGATGACTGCATCGTCCGCTCAAGGAATCATCCTCTTCCTTTTGGGAGGCCTCTAAGATTGCTCTGGCTAGGGATGAGATGCTGGTTCATGAAGCAATAAATCCAAAGGCAGCTGGTCTGCCTTCGACCTATCAATATCAACCCTCAGCTCCTTCACGGACTCCTCGGAGGCCCGTGTCTTTCTCAACTTCTTGTTCTCCTTAGAAAGCTCCTTGAGAGCCTTGCTATGTGAATCAAAAACATCAGTGAGCACTTTCTGGTTGTCAAGGATTTTTTTCTGGTTGACCAAAATCTCCTTGAGGGCATCCTCAATAGACTGTGAGACCTGCAGAGGTAGAGGTAACGACTGAGCTTCCACTGTAGTAGTAAGGATAGTCAACTTGGATGAAGCTATATGCATCCAATTGTTGATGCTGAAAGATCCTGGACTAGTCGGTGAGCGGTCATTGGGTAGGCACAGGAAGAGGGAATCTCGGGATCTGCTGAAGTGGATGAGCCGGGAGGAATGTCTATGGAGGTGGAGGCAGGCTGAGTAGGAGCCACTACCACAACCGGCTCTTCAGACTGACCAGTTGGAGCAGGGGTTGTTCCATTGAAGTTCTTGCTTTTTGGATTGTCATCCCCCTGCATGTTGTACCATGAGAATGGGGCCTTCGCTTTGACCTTGATATCAAATATCCTTTTTTCAACTTTGAGGTCCCTGAAGTACATTGTCAAGAAGCCGGTGAAAGGGTAGTTTCTGTCATTCTCACTGCCTACAAGTGTGATTACCCGAGACATTACCTTCCCAACATTTATCGGGTACCCTGCCATGATCGATGCCACCAAAACTGATCGGTGAAGAGGGAGAGAGTTGTCATTAGTGGTGGGGTCCAATCTGCTGCACATAAATATTTCCCACCCTTTGGCCTCAAAGTTCAAACTTCTTCTCAAAATCTTAACGCCCGCATTCAACAAATTAGGGGTGGTACCTGGGATTGACAGATACTGTGTCAACCAGGGATGAACCTCCTCGCCCAATTCCATATTTGCCATATATAGTGCCTCATCCTCCTAATCAAAGCCTAGATAATCATTTATTGTCTTCCCTTCAAATAGCACTTTCAGGTTTCGCACGTTGGTCACCTTGATACCCTTTTTTATGTGGGCAACATTGGTGTAGAATTCCTTGACCAGGTGCTCCTTGGCATCTACATACTCACCCAAAAAGTGCTCCCATCCAACTCTCTCCCTAAACTACCTCATCACATTGGGTTTGTGAGGTAACAAGTCTCTATCAACAAAACTCCTCTCCGAGATTAACTTCCTCACCGGCCATCATTCCTTAAAGTGATAAGCTACCTCATTGACAAATCGGTCATGCCACTCCTTCGGCTTTCTAGTTCTAGCAACCCCGCCAACCTGAGGTGAACCCCCTTCTCCTGTTTTTCCTTCCCCTCCTACTTCCTCATTGTCTCCTACTGCACCCTCTCTAGATAATAAAGCTATGGGAGAGGTGGAGTATTCCCCACTACCTTCAATTGAGCCTTCAGATGACCCAGAAGATACATTCACTAACGTTTGGGCAGTGGGGGAAGGTGGAGGAGTGTCTCTTAGCGTGTTCCTGTCCGGCCAGTCTTCAATGTACTTTGGCATGGTGTCTGAAGAATTCTCCCAAGAAGGCTCATACTCACTCCCCGACTGGTCACAGGCCGTATCTATAGCTTTGATAATTTTTCTTTGGTTCTTGATATTTTTCCGGACCTGAGGGGTTAGTTTTATCATTTTCTTGCCTTTGCCCCCCCCCCCCCCCC
>MU739493.1:51672-95711 GCA_026770625.1 Nicotiana glauca
CCCGGGAGGACTTTCCCCTGCCTTGTTGTTTAGAGCCCTTGCCTCTTAGTCTCACCATTGTCTGAAAACAAGTTCAGTTATGCTTGTTAGTATCAGTAGATTCAATTAAGTTCAGGGTTGCAGAACAGAAAAGGTTGCAGGCAGTTGCAGAAGTCACACAGTACGGACCGCACAAAATGGAGTTCAGCCGCACAGAGGGCAATACGGACCGCACAAAATGGCAATGTGGTCCGCACAGAGGTGGGGTTCATACTACCCACTCTCTAAACAATTGCTATGTGGACCGCACAAAATGGCAATGCGGTCCGCATTGAGGCACCGCAGACCGTGTAAAATGCAATGCGGCCACGGTCCTCGAAGATCAGACATCAGGACTTTCAGCACTGTGTTCTGCACAAAATGTTGTTGCGGACCACAAAAGGGCACCGCGGACCGCACAAAAACCACTGCGGTCTGCACTGAGTGCCTAGTTGTGGCACTAACTTAGGATTCAAAATAATTTGATTTTAAGTCCAGTCTAACACCTATGTGTTTGTCCAGTGATTTTAACTACTTAAGTCCACATTAAATAAGAAAATAACTAACCTAATCCTACCTGATTGAAAGAAATACAGGAAGAACATGATGAGAAATAAGAAAAACAAAAAGTAAAAGAAAAATAACAAAATTAACACAGTTAAAAGGAAGTTAATGTTACCAGATGTGAGAGGAACTGAAAGTTAACGATTCTAAATAATTAATTATGAGCAAGATAGGAGATGAACAATGATTTTGTGAGTCTGAGAGTTGAAAGATCAAAAAGTATAAAAGGAGGGCCTCAGACCCTATTTATAGAAAAGAACCTGAGCCCCAACTTACCAACCTAGTGCTGACTGCACAGAATGGATTGTAGTCCACACCATACAGCTTGTTTCAAGTTTGAGAAGGTAACCATTGCGGTCCACACAAAATACCATGCGGCCGCAGTGGGCCACCGCAGACCGCACAAAATGTAATGCGTCCGCGGTGGCAAACTTCAGAGAGTTGGACATTTCATCCTTCACCAGTGCGGTCCGCACTAAATATAGTGCGTCCGCATTGAAAACTTCAGACACATGAATACTTTTTCCACTATGTCTTGCACTGTATCAACACAATCATGTAGCATCTCTTAACCAGTTAGTCAAAAAATCAATACTATACTACAAAAAAATCAAATAAAAATAAGAAGAAAAACACATGGGTTGCCTTCCAAGAAGCACTTGATTTAACATCGCGGCACGACACAAGTTACCATCAAATCATTTGAGATAAAGAAGTATCATCACGTGGCTGTCATCATGTTTTCCCAAGTAATGCTTGACCCTATGCCCATTCACTCTAAAAACTTCCCCACTTTTGTTCTTTAAATCAAGAGCACCAAACGGGATCACACACACTACTTCAAACGGTCCGCTCCAATTTGACTTAAGCTTCCTGGTAATAACCATAACCGAGAGTTAAATAAGAGCACCAAATCCCCCACCTTGAACCCCTTGCCCCGAGTATACTTGTCATGAAGGTATTTCATTTTATCCTTATACAAGGACGAACTAGAGTAGGCATGAAATATGAATTCGTCAAGTTCATTGAGTTGCTCCACCTGAAGATTAGCAGCTACATCCCAATCAAGGTTCAATTTATTCAAGGCCCACATGGCCTTGTGCTGTAAATCCACTGGTAAATGACATGCTTTTCCAAACACTAACCGGTACGGTGACATACCAATCAGAGTCTTACAAGTAGTCTGGTAAGCCCATAGAGCATCATCTAACTTCTTAGACCAATCGGTCCTATTGGCATTGACTGTTTTAGACAAGATGCTCTTGATTTCCCTGTTGGATACTTCAACCTGTCCACTCACCTGAGGATGGTACAGAGTAGACACTTTGTGGTTGACACCATACTTGCTACAAGCAAGGTGTCAAAAACTCTATTGCAAAAATGCGATCCTCCATCACTTATAATTGCTCGATGAGTGCCAAACCATGTAAAAATGCTCTTCTTTAGAAATGCAACCACACTCCTAGCTTCATTGTTGGGAAAAGCCACAGCCTCGACCCATTTTGAGACATAGTCAACCGCTACAAGAATGTAGGTGTTTCCACACGAGCTTACAAATGGGCCCATGAAATCAATACCTCATACATCAAAGATATCCACTTCTAGAATGGTGTTTAAACGCATCTCATCTTTCTTTGAAATATCGCCCGCTCTCTGACATTGGTCACACATTCTCATGAGATCACTTGCATCTCTGTATAAGGTTGGCCAATAAAAACCACAAATTAGAACTTTTGAAGTTGTCCTCGCCCCTCCATGATGGCCACCATAAGAGGAGGAATGACAAGCCTATAGGATGCTAGATTGCTCCTCCTCAGGTACACACCTCCAGATCACTCTGTCGGTGCAAATCTTGAACAGTTATGGCTCATCCCAATAGAAGTCCAGACTATCCCGTTTGAGCTTGTTCCTTTGGTTAGAAGAGAGCTCACACGGGATGATGCCAGTCATAAGGAAATTAGCAACATCTGCAAACCATGGCATATCATTCATCGACATAGAAAGTAGCTGCTCATCGGGGAATGCATCATTGATCTCTAGGCCATTGCACGGCCTTCCTTCCTCCTCCAAGCGGGATAAATGATCCGACACTTGGTTTTACTACCTTTCCCGTCCACAATCTCCAAATAAAACTCTTGAAGTAATAAGACCCATCGCATCAATCTAGCTTTGGGGTCTTTCTTTGTCATCAAGTATCTAAGAGTTGCATGATCGGTGTGCACTATAACTTTGGCTCTCATAAGATATTGCCGAAATTTTTCCATTGTAAACACAATATCCAATAACTCTTTCTCAGTTATCGTGTAGTTCCTTTGAGTCTCATTCATTGTCTTTCTCACATAATACACCGGATGAAACATTTTGTTCACTCTTTGACCCAAAATTGCCCTAACCGCAACATCACTCGCATCTCACAGAGCTCAAAAGGCAAGCTCCAATTGGGTGCAGTAATGATCGGGGTGGTGGTCAACTTATGCTTGAGAAGTTTGAAGGCTTGCCTATATCCCTCGTCAAACACAAACTTTGAATACTTTTCTAGTAGCTTGCACAATGGATTCACTACCTTCGAGAAATCCTTGATAAATAGCCGGTAGAACCCTGCTTGCCCAAGAAAACTTTTACCCCTGGATAGAAGTGGGGGGAGGAAGTCTTGAAATTACCTCAATTTTGGCTTTGTCAACCTCAATACTATTCTTTGAAATTTTATGACCCAAAACTAAGCCCTCCTCAACCATGAAGTGGCATTTTCCCAATTTAGCAAAAGATCGGTGTCTTTACACCGGGCCAACACTCTATCCAAATTTTTTAGATACTCATCGAATGAATCACCCACAACACTGAAGTCGTCCATGAACATCTCTAAAATATCTTCCACCATATCGGTGAAAATGGCCATCATACACCATTGGAATGTTGATGTTGCATTGCACAGCCCAAAGGGCATCCGAGAAAAACCAAAAGTGCCATATGGACAAGTAAAGGTTGTTTTCTCCTGATCCTATGGATCTATCAAAATTTGATTGTACCCTGAATAACCATCCAATAAACAATAGAAGGCACGCCCAGCAAGACGATCAAGCATTTGGTCAAGGAAAGGCAATGGGAAGTGATCCTTGCGGGTCACCTTGTTCAGCTTGCGGTAGTCCATGCACACCCTCCATCCGGTCACTGTCCGGGTTAGAATAAGTTCATTATTATCATTGGTCACCACATTCATACCGCCCTTCTTTGGCACACACTGCACCGGTGAGGTCCACGAGCTGTCAGAGATAGGATACACCACTCCGGCATCTAACCACTTGATCACCTCCTTTTTCACAACTTCTTGCATTGCCTCGTTCAGCCTCCTTTGATGCTCCAAGGAGGGTTTTAAATCATCTTATAGAATAATCTTGTACATACAGAACGTGGGGCTTATTCCCTGAATATCAGCTAGAGTCCATCCAATTGCCTTTTTCCATTTTTTGAGCACCGCCAATGTGGCATCTACCTGCATGTTAGTAAGACAAGAGGAAAGAATAACTGGTAAAGTTGAACTAGGGCCTAAGAATTCATACCTGATGTGTGAAGGCAGTGGCTTCAACTCCAACACTGGGGGTTCCTCAATTGAAGGCTTTGTTGGAGGGGTCTTTCTATTTTCAAGATCCAAAGAGAGTTTCCTAGGCTCATAAGTATAAGAGCTCATTCCATGTAAATCATTCATGCACTCTACTCGGCCCTCATCATCACTAACATCAAGATTTAACAATACGGCCTCCAAAGGGTCCTCCACATTGATCATTGCACTAGTATCATCAATTATCACAGCCATGACAAGATCCACAAATGAGAACACTTCTGTACAATTGGGATGCTTCATTGACTTACACACATGAAAAATGACCTTTTCATCACCCACCCTAAAAGTGAATTCCCCTACTTTCAAATATACTAGAGCCTTCCCCGTAGTAAGGAAAGGTCTCCCCAATATGACCGGAACTTCATTGTCTATCTCACAATCCAAGATCACAAAATTAGCTGGCAAGATAAATTTTTCCAACCGGACAAGCACATTATCAATAATACCTAATGGTCTCTTCATTGATCCATCTGCCATTTACAATCTCATGGAAGTTGGCCTTGGTCACCCAATTCCCAAAGTCTTGAAAACTGAATAGGGCATCAAATTGATACTAGCCCCTATGTAACACAAAGCTTTAGCAAAGTTTGCACTCCTAATAGTACAAGGGATTGTGAAAGCACCGGGATCCTCCAACTTTGGAGCCATTGAATGTACTATAGCACTAACTTGGTAGGTCATCTTGATAGTTTCACAGTCCATGAATCTTTTCTTTGTAACCAAATCTTTCATAAATTTAGCATAGCCATGCATTTGCTCCAAAGCCTCCACCAAAGGCATATTAATGGGTAAGCTCTTCATTATGTCAATGTACTTTTTGAACTGATTCTCATTTTTCTGCTTGGCTAGTCTTTGAGGATAAGGTGAAGGTGGCCTAGGCAAGGGTGCCTTGGCTTTTGACACAACCGGCTCCGGCATGTCTATTACGTGCTCCCTAGACGGGTTCACATCATTTTGTGTTTCCACCTCGGCATCTTGAGTATCAATCCTCACTTCTTGATTTACATTTTCATCAACCACATTCTCAACCACCAAAGGAACTTCATCTTCTTATAACTCAACTTCGTCACCCAAAACTTGCTTTTGTTTAGAGGCATGCACATCACCGCCTCTTCCACTCTTTGTAGTTACCGCCATAACATGATTGTTCCCACCCTTCGGTTTCACTACCGTATAACTCGGTACAACCCCCTTAGAGAGAGTATTCAAAAACTATGAGCTGGACCTCCAAATTCCTGATTGAAGTATTGTGAGAAGCCAATTGCGCATCAGAGTCAGAATTCTTTTTCATCATCTGTTCAAACACCATTTCAATTCTACACATTTCATTATTAGAAGAAATAGGACACTCATATGGAAAAAGGCGGTGGATTGCTGGGTTGTTGGTACATTGGGGGCCTTTGAAAGCCTTGCCCCTGATTTCATTGGTTATTATTTCATCCACCCTCGTTATTGTTGTTTCCACCCCAATTGTTGTTGTTGCCCCAGTTTCCCTGATTGTTCTGATTGTTATTTTGATTTACCCAATTGTTGTTACCTTGTTGTTGATTGTTACATTATTGTTGTCTTGTTTTTTGTTACCCTAATTTCTTTGGGATCTCCATTGTTGTTGCTGGTTAGAAGAGTTACCTCCTTGGTCTTGGTAATTATTCACATATTGCACCTCTTCGTTCTGCCCATCATAACAATCATCATGGAATGCACCATAATCATTGTCAAATTAATCTGAATTCCCTTGGTTTTGTTGACCTCTCTGTCTTCTATTGTTTACAAGCATGTTAACACCCTCTATGGCATTCACTTAGCGAGGATTTTGGACTTGTTGCAACTGTGCCTTTGCTAGTTGGTTCATGGTTGTTATCAATTCAGCTATTGCCTGCCCACCCATGATCGTGTAATTCTTTATGCAAATGAATGACGGTGGGGTCACCCTGGGGCACATTGGCTCTACTGTGCCAAGCAGAGGATGTCTCATCCATCCCGTCAAGAATGGCACAAGCTTCATCATACGTCAGTTTCATGAAATTACCCCCAGCAAGTTGATTCACTATGCATTGATTTGTTGTATTGATGCCCCGGTAGAAAGTTCGTTGCAACATATTCTCCCTCATATCATTGTTGCGGCATTCCTTCACCCTAGTTCTATCTCTCTCCCAAATCTCGTGCAATGCTTTGGTAGCTCATGCTTGAAGGCTAAGATCTTATCCCGTAGTGCTGCCAAGTGCCCTGGTGAGAAAAATTTGGCAATGAACTTATCCGCCAACTCATCCCAAGTTGTGATGGAATGGTTGGGAAGTCGCTCAAGCCAATCCAATGCTTTCCCTCTAAGTGAGAATGGGAAAAGCCTCAATCGAAGTGCATCCTCGAACATATTTGTTGCTTGCTCCCCCAACAGGTATCCAAGAACCCCTTGAGATATTTGTAAACATTCTAAGTGGGAGCACCCGTGAAGTATCCACGCTGCTCCAACACTATTAGCATCACGTTACTTATTTGAAAATTGTCCACCTGAAGCCGGGGGGAACAATTGTACTCGTATAGCCTTGGTTGGGAAGAACTCTAGGAGCCACTCTTGGAGGTGACGGAGGAGGGTCTAGAATATTTTTATTTACATTGTCCTGACGGCCTCTACGTTCTCCTTGAGGTACCTCTTCATCTCCATTGTCTTCAACCTGCTACCCCGTAATCACGTTTCCAAGAGGGTCATTAACATTTAATGCCATATTGTACCTGAAGTAGTGACACACACAAATTAGTAACAAGAAGGAAAGAAGAACAAAACACAAATCTATTTAGATAGATAGCCAAAATCGTTAGCTCCCCAGCAACGGTGCCAAAAAGTGATCGGGGCCTACCCTGCACTACTATTGAGTAGCGAGAGAGGGTCAAAGTAGCTTTTACCCGATTTAGGGTTGGGATCGATTTCCACAGAGAGCTAGAAGTTGGATTCAGGTATCTATCTAATTTAGAATCGTGTATGTGTTCCAAATTGCACTTCTAAACAATTTTGGGTTTATGTTTTGCTTCTAATTTTATCAAATACAATGCTAAATTAAACTAGAATATGTTAAGAGTAAAATATTACGAGTTGTTAAAATGGTTAAAAGGCACTAGGGTAGTAACTTTATCATAGGTGGTCAATTGACGGATACTTGGGTTTAAGGCATGATTGACATATTTGGGGAGTATGATATAGCCTTTGCACGATTTTATCCAATCTACACCTCTCGGTAGTTCAAGTGATTTTGCCCGAATTGACTTTCTCATGACCAATTGGGTATGCAAATTTGCACAAGCAATCAAGGTTCAAGTCGGGTATTATTATATCTAGGTTTAACCCTTTAATTGGGGCTATCAATATCTTGAGTACGCCCCAATTCCTTGTTGGACCAATTTCAGAGACTTAGGCTCTATTTCTCAAGAAGAACCAAAGTCAACTAAACACAAACTAGTATTTGCAGCCACTAATTCAATAATTAAACATGAAATTAGTCCAAATATCAAACACCCATAGTCAATCTAGCCCTAAAACACAAGACTCGTCAATTACCCACACTAGGGTTGAGCCACAACCCTAGCTTTTGGGTCTAGCTACTCATAATTAGATAAGAAAACAAAGAAATAGAAGAAGAAAAACTCATATTAATTAATTGCTAAATTAAACTTAAAAATTCAATGTTGAAAACTAGCTAAACTATTTGAACCCACGAGCACAGCCTTTAGTGCTAATTATCTGCTTGATCTAAAATATATAAAAAGCTATTTATACTAAACTAAAAAATTTGGACAAAAATACCCTTATGGGGGTTAGTGCAGACTGCAGAAAATCACGTGCGGCCGCACTAGGGCTTTTGACATAAAATTCCAGCTCTCTGAACTCAGACAATGCGGGCCGCACATAATCGAGTGCGATCGCGGTGGCTTCTAGTGTGGTACGCATGAAATGGAGTGCGGAATGCATTGGCTTCAATCTCCAAAACTGGCACCTCTCTAATCTTTGGTTCTGTGGACCACACTAAATCGAGTGTGACCGTAGTGACTCCAATGCGGACCTCATTACATCTCATGCGGACGCATTGCCTGTTGGCCTGGAAATTACCTTCTCTGTATCTCACTTGTGCGGACCGCACAGAATAGTGTGCGGCCGCATTGGGCCTGTTCTGCCTGAGCTTTGTTTTGTCTTGGTACATGTGCAAGTTTCACTCCTTTTTTAGCTGAACTTTGACATCTTGTCACTTTGTTGATCAAACTGCAATCAAGCACAACTTCTAAGAATTTTAAAACTATTTTGTACTAATTTCTAATCAAAACATAAGTAAGAATGAGTATAAAATGCACCAAAATACCTAGTTATCAACAAAGACTGTACCACGTCTGGCTAGGAACTCGGAGATCGTATCCACTCCCTCCTCGAGGGCCTCCATAATATTGGTTCGAGCTGAATCAACCATTCCCGATTCACCAGCCCTCTATTCCCGGCCTCATCATTTTTACTAAAGGGTTCTTATCATTGTCGTCGTCTTCATCCTCAGTACCAGGACTTTCACCAGTAGATGAAGTTGAGACCTTGGCATCAGCTCGAGGCTTGCGTGATTTGGGTTTATTTGACGTAAGAGATTCAGCAACTGCCTCTTTCTTCCTTTTCTTACCTTTATCGGGCTTCGAGGTCTCTTCCTCTCCATTGGGATGCGGTCTCATCAGTACTCCATCACCAAGCCCGACACAAGTATAATACTCAAAGCTTTTCAACGCTAGGAGTATGCTAAAGAGATATTAAAACATGATAGAAGCGGAAACAAAAGGCTTACCATGATTCTTGGCCGGCCACCGTGTTTTAGCCAAGTCGGTCCAAGAACGCTTGAGATAAGGGAAATCAGTATTCAATTGCCTAATCAACCTCGGAAGGTCCTGGGCTGCTTCGAGATACCAAATGGTAGCTGCATAAACAAAGGGAAGATAATTTTTCAACAAGAAGGTAAAAACACAGTAAAGCATGTTCGAGGGAGAGACATCTATACTTCGTATTCCACTTCTCCGGGAATTGCATTCTTTCGGCCAGGATGATGTCCGAGGTCCTCACTTGGACAAAGTTGCTCATCTTTCCCCGATCCTTATTTTTATCAATGCTCGAGAAAAATGGCTTCGTGGATCGAGTGTGAATCTTAATCAAACCTCGAAAAATACGAGGACTATATAGTCTAATCAAATGGTCAAGGGTGAAAGTCATACCCTTGACCGTGTTGGAGAAATAACGGAGCATATAGACTATCCTCTAGAAAAATGGGAAATTTGGCCAAACGTCACTTGATACTTATGACAGAAGTCGAGAATAACCGGATCTATTGCCGGGGAAGAAAGATATGAAGAACCGACGAGACCCAAAGTGAATGGGTATGTATATACATGAATAAAATCAGCCTTGTGGTCCGTTATGCTCTCATTAGAACGGGGAACCTCAACCAGCACTATCTTCTCCCATTGACAGTCTTCCTTCACTTTTTCTATATTAGTCACAACGCTAATATACCAGGATACATGTTCGCATTGGCCTGACGTAGATGAGGGTCTCTCGATAGAAAAATCATTCACAGTATCGAACTCGGTAGGGGTACACTATTCAACGGTGGGGGCTACTTTCGATTTGCCCTTGGATGTTCGAGACGAAAAGGCAGCACCCTCTTTTCGAGGCACTGTTTTGGAGGTTCTAGCCCTGATGGTGGAAAGGTCTTTCTGAGAAAGGAAGTGAGGAACCAAGAACGGAAGGAAGGAGAGTGTGAAAAGGGATGGCTTTAGCTCTGAAAGTTTAAAGATGTTGTAAAAGTGTGCATCACAAAGTGATTGAGGTATTTATAGAAGTCATATAGGCAGTGGAAAGGACAAACCAATAGCAGTTTGTGGGCTTCTAGATAGTTGGGTTGACAGCGACCTTTGCGTGGCTTTTTGAATTATGGCATTTAATGCTCTGATAGGCTGACGTAATGATGGTAGTACCTAAGAAGTAGGAGTTCAAAACTGTTTCCTATCACTTTATTCTAGAAAACGCGGGGACTATCTGTATACGGTAGAAATTAGCGATCCGATCTTATGCTCATTAAGGCACCTCGTAAAGACCGCCCCCAAAAGGCTCGAAGTTCAGCTCGGGGTTCGACCTCGAGGGTTCTCAACGATCAACCTTGAGGCAGTACAAACAAGCGGCTATGATGCACTAGAGGGAAGTTCCCAAGGCACATAATTACAGCTGACCAAGTCTATTAAGCTAGTTCAAGCCCGTACTGTGGCATTAAATAGTTGTACCAACCATATATCTTTGTGATAAATGTATTTGTACTACTTTGGGATTCCCCCTCATATATAAATAGGGCCCTTGTCATTTTGTAAGGGGCATCTGATACACAATATTGAATGTACAAGAACATTCTCTCTGTTTTCTAACGTAACATATTCTCTTGATTTCACTTCTTACATTTATTGCTTATATTCACCGTGTTCTATTTATTGTTATTCATTTATTGCTCATTATTGATCATAAAGAAACGCCATCAAATTTATCATAACTGTTAATCCTCCATCGACTGCCTTTAACAAGGCATCCGACTTGACCTCGAGGCCCCGTATACGCAAGCTCGAGGCCTCCGATTTCCAGCCATTCGGTTTGGTCATTACACTATTTTCAAGCTTTTATCTTACTTTTCAGCATTTTACATGGCATCTGTTGCCTAACAACTAGCATAAAAATAAATCACATATTTTTAGAACCACAAAATTAAATCTAATTGTTATTACCTTTTTCAAGGTAAAAATGGAGTAAAAGTATTTTTTTCATAATATATATAAATTGTATAATTTCCTTATCATAGAGGAAGATTCTAGTTTAATGACAAAATGGTTCAAAAATTATTTTAAGCAAGGTTCAAATTACGGGTACGCAATTTAAGTATTTTTCTGAGTTCTGCTGTATAATATATAGTAGTATGATTTTCGTAGTTATTAAGTTGAAATTTTTACGAACTCCATGCTTTGTTCCTTTTTGCCATCTGTTGTAAATTAAAGTGCTTACTATTTCTTTCATAAATTGGCATAGTGTTTCTTGATTGCATTAGTAATTTAGAAGTGTTTTCTATCACCTTTTTAAACTTAATTAACCTAGACGTCTAACAGGTTCTGCGTTTTCAGCCGTTCATTTCAACTTTAAGTTTGGACATATAAAGGACCAGAAACATTATGGTGTATTTAACATCTTTAATTATAGCCTCATGCATATATATCGTTTATGCTAGTTTCATGCTTTAGATGTGTGTAATGAACAAATTCCCTACTGCTACTAGTTTTGAATATTATAAGGTATCTAAGAACAACGTTCAA
Source organism: Nicotiana glauca (assembly GCA_026770625.1). Taxonomy (NCBI): domain Eukaryota; kingdom Viridiplantae; phylum Streptophyta; class Magnoliopsida; order Solanales; family Solanaceae; genus Nicotiana; species Nicotiana glauca. The sequence goes on from MU739493.1 coordinate 63,236, forward strand.
TATCGAATATCATCTCTTGAGCTATCAATTTTCTAATTAATATTCTTAAACATTTAGCTTTTCAACATAGGAAAAAGAAAGAAAGAATTAATTCGTTTCTATGGCAACTTTAAGCGCGTTAAACAGATAATCTATTATTTAAGGTATTATATATGCAGGTTAAATTCTAAAGCTTTGTGTAATGAATAAATTCCCCACAATTTTATTTTTTTTGGATATTATATGGCATCTGGAATGTAAATGTTCACATCGAATGTCATCTTTGAGCTATCAATTTTCCGTATTTGGCTTCGCAATATAGAAAAAAGAAATAAAGAATTAGTTCGTCGGTGAGGAATGCATGCGGGTGTTTTTTTTTTTTTGGATTTTTTACCTCCTATAGCAAAGGTTAACGCCTTATTTATTTTAAATAAATACCATTTTAAAAAATTATATTCTATAGATACCTTTTAAGGTCTATAGAAAAATATTTAATTTTGGTTACCTCCTAGTCCTAAGCCACTAAATACGCTAATCAATTACACTATTTTCTTTCTCTCTCTACTTTGATACATCACATTCTCTTCCCCTACCCCATTAAAATTAAAAATCAGTTACACTAACATTCCCATCCTTCTGCCGCCGTTCTTGGTTAGTGGTGATCAATCCAATATTGATGCTTGGACCATTGCTTCAACCAACCGTGAATGCGAGTGTTTTTCACATCCTAAAGTACCTCACTGGCTCTGCTAAAATTAAACATACGCCAATTCAGCCCAGGCGTATGTGCATGTTAAGGATGTTGCTCTTGTCCACATCTCTCCGAGCCTCCTTCTGCATCTGGCCGCTATATTTGTGCTGAGAGTGTGCTTCATTCTTTTTTTTCATTGTAATTCAATGTATCTCGTTATATTCTATGTATTTTATTTTATTTTCCGTCTTTTTTTTATTGTATTTTAATGTATCCCGTTGTATTCAATATATTTCACCGTATTCATTGTCTCGCTATATACTATGAATGTATTCATGAGTTCTTCTTAATTAATAGTATAATTTATGTATTCATATGTATTATACAAAGTTATACCATCTAAAGAAGAAGATTATAATTTTAATAAAGACCAGACCAACATTAATTATTTTATACTAGACTCTATTTTATTTCTAACCCCATCTTATACATCTTATACTAGACTCTCTCTCTCTCTCTCTCTCTCTCTCTCTCTCTCTCTCTCTCTCTCTCTATATATATATATATATATATATATATATATATATATATATATATATATATATATATATATATATATATATATATATATATATATATNAAAATTATATTCTATAGATACCTTTTAAGGTCTATAGAAAAATATTTAATTTTGGTTACCTCCTAGTCCTAAGCCACTAAATACGCTAATCAATTACACTATTTTCTTTCTCTCTCTACTTTGATACATCACATTCTCTTCCCCTACCCCATTAAAATTAAAAATCAGTTACACTAACATTCCCATCCTTCTGCCGCCGTTCTTGGTTAGTGGTGATCAATCCAATATTGATGCTTGGACCATTGCTTCAACCAACCGTGAATGCGAGTGTTTTTCACATCCTAAAGTACCTCACTGGCTCTGCTAAAATTAAACATACGCCAATTCAGCCCAGGCGTATGTGCATGTTAAGGATGTTGCTCTTGTCCACATCTCTCCGAGCCTCCTTCTGCATCTGGCCGCTATATTTGTGCTGAGAGTGTGCTTCATTCTTTTTTTTCATTGTAATTCAATGTATCTCGTTATATTCTATGTATTTTATTTTATTTTCCGTCTTTTTTTTATTGTATTTTAATGTATCCCGTTGTATTCAATATATTTCACCGTATTCATTGTCTCGCTATATACTATGAATGTATTCATGAGTTCTTCTTAATTAATAGTATAATTTATGTATTCATATGTATTATACAAAGTTATACCATCTAAAGAAGAAGATTATAATTTTAATAAAGACCAGACCAACATTAATTATTTTATACTAGACTCTATTTTATTTCTAACCCCATCTTATACATCTTATACTAGACTCTCTCTCTCTCTCTCTCTCTCTCTCTCTCTCTCTCTCTCTCTCTCTCTATATATATATATATATATATATATATATATATATATATATATATATATATATTTATACAAGAAAATGCTTTAGATAAAAAAAAATCAAAAAAAATAGCCCATAACACTTAGGCCCGTAGGCCCGACCCATATAACTCGGGACCATGTGGGCTTAGGCCCACAATGGACCGGTTCCACCCTCCAGGACGGTTAAGCCCGGTAGCGCCAGAGCCCATCCCGCCAAAGCCCGGAATCGTTAGGCCCGGCCCGTTTAGACCATTTAGTCCCGAGCCCGGCCCAGAATACAGCCTTAAGTACTATACAAAACCATTAATCCTCCACCAACCCAATGCCAAACATTTTCATTAAAATTAGGCGTAACAATTACACGGGGTGCCCTATTTGGTCGCCCTATTTAACCTATACCCATTTTTTTAAAATATTTAACTTGTACCCACTTTTTAAACAAGTTTAGCCCCCTTTCTCCTCCTCCTTCTCCTCTTCAATGTAATATCCGCCCTTAACCTCTTTCTGAAGTCCGTGACTAAAGGTCCTTGCTTTTGTTAGGAGTCTAGTCTCATATTCCTGGTCACAACTATTAGACTGAAAGGTTTTACCTTTAATTATGCAATGAAATTATAGCCCTATCATCTATCTCTGTGATGTAAAATAAGAGTGATTTTCTTTTGCGGTTCGTAGTTGATTACTAAAACTGATGGTTTTTCTCAACTGATATTTGACCTTCCAAAAAAGTTAATGTAATGGAAAAAAATCAGTGAAACATAAGTGAACCTTCGTATTAGTAATTACTCTATTTCAAATGTGTGTTTGTTCGCCAGTTACGAAACAAAACTTCAGCTCTAGATCTAAAGTTCGTCAGTTACAAAAATAAAAACTTCAGCCCTAGAGCTGAAGTTCGCCAGTTACAAAACAAAAATTTCAGCTCTAGAGCTGAAGTTCGCCAGTTGCAAAACAAAAACATCAGCACACTTGCTACTTTCAGGCCCATCTACTAGAATGCTGAAGTTTTGCGTGATTGTCTTTGCTACTTCAGTATCGTATTCTGAAGTTATGCGAAAAAGCGGGTACGCTTGCAATTTTTTTTTGCAAAGCGAGCACAAATTAAAATGTAACACAAAAAGCGGGTATAGATACAAATGCCCCAAATTAAGCTCTTCAATCCATACATTTGTCTTAGTAACTAAAAGCGATTTCGCAACCCATACATTACATGCAAGTCCAATGTAATGAAATAAAAACAGTAAAAGCCCAATATCTCACACGGTACTTATTCTCAATTGCTGACCAATATGTAAAACAACTAGGAGAGATTATTGTGACCATTAGAATCTGTCTCATGAGTCTTATTCTGACCATTACAATCTGCCTCATGAATCTTATTCTCCTTCTCCAAATTACCAGTCTCTCTTCTTCGCTTCTGTTGTGCAAGATCAAGAAAATAAGGAGTCAACATAGTTTCATATTCAGGCACTTTAGCATAACCAGGAAAGTAATTAATATCAATAATAAGATATCGATTTCCATCTCTGTTATCTCTTATCATATCATAGTTAAATAGATGCAGATTCATAGCATTTCTCAGTTGATTAGAAACTTCTTTTATGAACCCCATAGGAGGCATCTCAGCCGCTTCCATCATTTTTGTAAGACTCTCATCACTCTGTTCTTGATTAGCAAAATAAGATATCATAGAAAAAGGAATTAAACTCTCTGAATTTCCCATTTTTTCATCTGTTATATCAGGTAACGACTTCCTCTTAACACATTTCACGTGATCACCTGCTACGTAAACCTTGAATATAACTCCACCGTGGTTCACGAATTCCTGTAATACAATTGGTGGTTTAATTCCGTTTAATCCGTCTTTGTTTAAGACTAAATACATCTGATGAGCGTCAGCTGTTGCATTTGCGAGCATCGCCTTGGCGATTATGGGAAATTTCAACCCCTCACGGGTGACAACGTCCACCAGGGATTCGGAATTGTTTGAATCAACGAAAACTTGCAGAGGTATACCAAGATTCTCCATTTTCAATTGACTGACTTCGTCGAGCATGGATGCTCGATTGTGTAGCTTCTCGATAGATTCAATCGGGTCGACGATTATGGCAGTTGGGTTTTTGAGAGAGAATTCTTCTAACTGTTTCTTCCATTCTAAGTCGTAGAGTTTGTGAAAAACTGAATCAAACAGACCTTGTTCGACCAATGGTTTGTCGAGATCGATAGGAATGAGATCAACGCCTTGTTCTTTGGCGTGAATGAGGAGAGAATCTTGAATAAAACTGCTGACACTTCTGGGTGCAAGAGCGTAACCAATTCTAAACCTCTCTCCAGCTAAAGATTCAGACATGGCTGCACAAAGAGGAAGAAGTAGAAATGGTGAAATGAGATAAAGATTTTATTTAAGGAGAGGATTTTAGAGTTTGAAGTGTAGTGAGTGTGGAGTATGGCGTTGGTAATGGGAGTGTATTTATGGACATGCAAGAGAGGCGGAACTGAAATTTGATTGTATTGTAACCAACAGTCAAGGAGGTTGAATTTGGGTATACATACCTTTGGTCGGTTAGCTCTATTTTAAATTAATCTAGTTCTCAATACACATGATAACCAAACTGAATATATTTGGTCATTTCAAGGAAAAAAAAACTATTGACTAGATAAAACAAAAAAATGATTAAAAACATATTTTAAAAAAAAAGGAAATTGAGATCTAGAACAAAAGAAGGTAAGGAAATATACTTTTTGAATCTGAATAACTAAAAAAATGGAATTGTACATAGAGAGAAAATACAAAAATAAAGATAAATAAAAAATGTAAATTGGAAAGAGGTAACACGGTAAAGTAAAATTTGTTCTACAATACGAGCAAAATAAGGGTTAATCTCGGGTATTGGGCCCGGCAAGGGATACCTTGACCATGGCACCTATAACCATTTTGTTACTTGGGGTGTCATTATTTATTTATATATCTTTTTCACATGAAATACAAAAAATACATATAGATACAGGAAATTCTATCGAAGTGATAGGGTGGCGTACCACCCCAACCCCACAATAAAGATCCACTCCTGCATGCTGAAGAAGGATAATATGGCAATAAAAAATGGAGTGGTTAGCTTCGTTAAAAGTGTAAGTGGGAATTAAAAGCAGAAAACGACATGCATGGCAATAAAAAATGGACGTAACTTTGTTTAAAGTGTAATAATACGAATTAATAAGCAAAAAAGACAACATGCATACGGTGGCGAAACCACATGATCACATAGTCGAAAAATTATATTATGTATATAGATAAAATATTATATTTTAGAGGTATATAATACATTGAACATCCCTTGTCGGAAATTTCTTTCACTTCTTTCAAATTTGAATACCCTTGAAAAAAAACCCTAGCGTTGCCACCCATGCATAGCAATAGAAAATAGCTACCTATTGTAATTTGGAATAATAATTAGGTAGCTACGTTGTAAAGTGTAATTAAGTGCGAATAAGCAAAAGAAAAGATGGCAATAGAAATAAAATAAATTTAGCTTTTGTTTAAAGCAAAAGTGCGAATAAGCATATTACAACATAGCAATAAGTAGAAAATAGATAGCTTTTTATTTTTAAACAATAAATAGGAATAAGAAGATGAACAACATGCAATATTCAATAAATGGCTTTGTTCAAAGTGTACCTTGAGATTATCAAAAGGATGAGAATTCACGTGGAGCTGCTCTAGGAATTCCTAATAGAGAAGATTTGGGAATCCCCACTTTATTTTTTATTTTTTATTTTTTATTTTTTATTTTTTTTCCAAAATCCCCACTTTATTTTCTCTATGTTTTAAATTGTATTTGGCTGTCCACTTTGCAACGATGCATGCAATAGATGAATAGAGTGAAGGGAAAAATACGAGGCATGCAATAGAAATAGAAAGCTTTTTAAAATAAAAAGTAAATATAACTGTAAAAATAAGTAAATGTGCGAGAATATGCCCACGCGGTGGAAAGATGAGCTGGATTTTCCAGTGTTAGGTTTCCTCAGGCTGCGTCAAATTTAGTATAATTGTAATTAGTTCAACATGTGATATGTCAATTTTAGTGCAGCTCGATCGTTCAACATATGATATGTCGATTTCAGCATACATCAAATTAATCCATCTTAATTTTGTGTTAAAACTGTTCAAGTAAATAGTATTTGATTATTTAGTTAAAAAAAAACAACCAAATAAAAAATAACACTTCATTCAGTTAAGTTAATCAATTATGACTCGTTGTTTAGCTCAAATTAAACCTATCATTTGGACCTAAAAAAATTTAGATGACTTGAGTTATGACTCATTTATTGACAAAAACTATTTTAACGTATAAGATTAAGTCAAATCGTACCTATAAGATTAAGAGGATATACTTGTCACGATCCGAAATCCAACTGGTCGTGATGGCACTTAACCCAACATGCTAGATAAGTCAAATAATAATAAACCAGTTCAAATGATATATTAAGAGAAGAAATGATAATACAACTGAACTATTATACAAAAAATTTCGAAGGACTGGTAGTACAAGTCATGAGCTTCTAAGATTTAGAGTTTACAAAGCTGGTATGAAATAAATACATCATCTGTTTGAAACATACATGAACAAATTCATAATTCTAAAGCTACCAAGGACAAGAGGCATCTATGACCAGATACAGGTACATCTTCAATGCCAGCTCCTGCCATACACAGCAACATTAGCATCCATGTGCGACCGACCCCATGTACTTAATAAGTAACAAACCAAACCTTAGGTTGAAAATAGTGACGAGCTGGAATAGAGGTCAGAATCCAACACGAATAGCCAACAACAGTTCGTAACAAAATAATAATAATGGTACAAGAAACATACTCGGATATAAGATGCTCAACTTGTTCACAGTTACAAAAAATAGGCATGTTTTTCAAGTATAACAGTGATGGGTTTACAATACCTTAGTTTTATGTTTTGATAATCTAACAAACTTACTGTCAGATAAGGAACCTGATACACTTGGTACACAACTCAATCAACGGACAAGCTCATGTGAGTTGCAATGATTCAGAAGACAAAGAATCAATACTCTTGGGTTCCCCTGACAGCAGTACGAAGTCAACTGTCTACAGTTGGAAAGTGAACTGCCTGGACTATACACGCAAACAGTGCAACACAGTACAACAATCAATTTTCATTGACCAACCAAGTGATTACATCATTCAAGTGATTTCATCTACATTGTATTAACAATAAACATTACAACAAAACATCACTTGAACACCTGAGAATTAATTCAAGCACTCCAAGCATCTGACAATCAAGCATTCAATTCTCAAGTGCATCAAGAACAAAGTACAACACTACTACGGACCAGTTCCTACAGCAAGTCTCTTTTATGTCCTTAGTTGAGTTGTAACGGTGTAATTATTATTCGTTGTAATTCCTACCCTGCTTATCTAGAAGCTCTAATTAGAAACCCCTTGTAAACCATAAACCTTCAGTGTTTGTGACGTGACCAGAGTTAGTCATAAGTTATAGTCTTTGTTATAGGTGTATTGCAAAGTGGCTTGTAATAGGTGTATTACAAGTTAGTGAGGGATTAAGAGTTTAATTCTTAGATTGCATAGGTTGTAATTTAAAGTTTTATCATAGTGAAGTTGAAATCCTACCAGTGTAGGTTGTGATTTTTATCCCCTTGAGCAGGAATTTTTCCACGTAAAAGTTTCCTGTTCCATTTACTTACTGTTGCATTAGCGTTATCTGTGAAAACCTATATAGGACCCAGTCTCTACATAGTTTGATGGACTCATATATTCTATCAAATAGTAAATCCAAACTCTTTTACCATAAACACAAAAAAATAGGATTAAGTTTGAAAACTATGATTTTTCCCAAAACTTCCAACAACAGGTAAGATGTTTCATTATCAAATGGCTGAGGAAAGTACATCTCTATACCTACATGTCAATGTATGCATACCATCTGTAATACAATGCAATGATAAAACCATATGCATATTCTCGGTGTATCAATGCACTCAATTCTCCCAATCACTCAGTCCTCACGGCCACTCCGTCCTCACAGTCACTCAATCCTCCTAATCATTCGATAGTTGCGCTCGGCACTCACACTCAGTAAGTACCTGCACTCACTACGGGTGTGTATAGACTCTGGAGAGACTCCTTCATCCCAAGCGCTATAATAAGCCAATCATGGCGTAAATCAATAACATCAGTTGCGGCGTGCAGCCCGCTCCTATCATAAATCAACATCCTCACAATCAGTCCCTCGACCTAGCTTAGTCATCAATCTCTCTAGTCTCTCGAGCTCACAATGTAATTAAAGATCAACCCAAAAATAACGATATGATGTATCGATAAATGGGCATAAAGACTGGATATGTAGATGAATGTGTATGACTAAGTATGTAATTTCAATATAAAAAGATAACTCAACAGCAGAAATGACCACAGCGGGTCCCAACAGGATAATCATATAGCCTAGACATGGTTTCTAATATGGATCACAGCTCAATTACTCTAGCACGTAGAGATTTCATGGATACAAATAAGATTACGTGAATACACATTACCATAAATAACCGAGTCACAATTTACACGGTGCACACCTACACTCCCGTCAATTATCACCTCAACTCCAGAAACATATCACGTATATTCGGGGTTAATACCCTCATCATCAAGTTTAGAAGTGTTACTGTTGGAAACTAAGCGTTCACCAGACTGTATAGAGAACCGAGTTCTCTATGAGTTTCCACTGAAGATACTGATGAACCAAACTGTATAGCGATCTGGTCGTATATCAATTCCCCTAGTTCTAACTACAAAACTAATATGTAAATGAGACATAGAATAAGTTCATACTGTATAGAGAACCAGATTCTCTATCAGCTCCCACTGTAAGCAAAAGACTGTAAAACCAACCAGTATAGGGAATTAGGTTCTCTAATTGTTCCATAGTAGCTCGGCAGTAAGTAAAGAACACAGAGGATTTTTACGTGGAAAAATCCCAATTCAAGGGGACAAAAATCACGATCTACACTTGTAGGCTTTCAACTTCACTAACTTGTAAACACCTATTACAAGACACTTTATAATGACTCTATTACAAAGAATTCACCTAACTTGTGGTACTCTTACCACAAGACACTTTGTGACTCCTTAGTTACAAAGACTTTAACTAACTTGTGATACTCTCACCACAAGCCTCTTTGTCTCTCTACAGTTACAAAGGCTTTTACTCACTCTAAATTGTAATAACACTTATTACAAGCCACTTTGTAACTCTCTAGTTACAAAGACTTTAACTTATGACTAAACCTAGTCACAACATAAACTGAAGAGTTTACAGATTTTGGGTTTCCTAAAAACAGCTTCTAAGAAAGCAAGATAGGAGTTACAATGAAGAACAAATAATAAAGGCTCAACAAACCTAAGGACTTAAGATATCTTCGATCTTGGATCAGGTCCTTGAGGTTGCAGCAGCTTTGTTCTTGAGAGAGGTTGTTGCAAGCACTTGAGAGAATATTTTCGTTTATGATTTTGCAAGTGTTGGGGAGGAATGTCTTATGCCTTGCACCAGGTTTATACTATAAAAGACATCACCTTAGTGATGTTAAATCTTGGTTAGTACATGCCTCTTCTCAATGGAAAGTGAATGTTGCATTGTCTGCTGTACTGTTGCGTGTATAGTTGCAGGCAGTCACTTTCTGTAGTTGCTTTCCATCTGTACATCTGACTTATACTTCTGTCAGGGGAACACCAAGTGATCAGGTCCCTAATGTAGTTCCTGTGAATCTAAAGGCACACTGTCCAGATTATCTTGAGTCGATTAACTTAATTGATTGTACCAGACATGCTTCATGTCCTTTATCTAGTTCTCTCATGAAGTAAGTTGTTTTACCTTCCTTGATTGTATTTATACGTGTGTGACATCATTTCCAATGATGTAAGAAAGGTAGGTAAAAATCCTTCCATAGAAAGTTGACTACTGCACTGTTCCTGTAGAGTAGCGTGTGCAGGCACCAACTTTCCTGCTGGAGAGTTGACTTCACACAGTCTCCACAGGAACTGGTAGGGACCTGTTCCCTCAGCTGTTCCTTCCACTCTGTAGAGTTGAGTTATATCCCTTGCTAGATCCCAACCTGGAACTTTATGACCTCAAGGTCTTGTAAATGTGTAATAAGTTCCTTATCTAGTTCTGGATGGTAAGTTTGTTAGATCATCTAAACATAAAGTAAAGTACTTATGCCCAAGGTACTTGTAACCTATAAATTTTCCCTTTTTTGATGATGACAAACTTAGAATTGATATTCCACCTGAGAATCAGATCTCCACAGTTTCCCCCCTACGAATTAGCTATATTCTCCTCGAGAACCGAACCAAATGAGCTTATCACAACTAGGTCCTCAAGACTGTTTGGCAAATCATCAAAACACAAAGTACCATAATTTATCAATTATTTCCCCCTTTTTTGATGAATGACAAACCCAAAGTTATTCCCCCTGAGAATCAGATTCCTTACATGCATTAATCACATTTGGTCTGTGCCAGTTCGTTGAGAACGTCTGTGCCCAGTTCGTTGAGAACGTTGGTCATCATCAAAACATGACATATTGTAACTTAGATCAATTTCCCCCTTTTGATGATGACAAACCCGAAATTATTATTCCTCTTGAGAACCAATGTTTCCCCGCGGATCAGACCTATAATCCACATATTATCAGCAACGTTCCCATGCGAAGCAGAGCCATCTTTCATGCACAACACAACATATCAGTTCGATTCTGTTCCTCCGCATGTTGACACCATACCATATAATTTTCATGCACAGCTATATCTTTCACCAATTGAGCTAACTTTCACATCTATGTTGACACCTATAAAACTTCCCCCTTTTGGCATAGTCGAAAAGAACACAACGATAAAGAAGTTCAGCAACATTAACTCATGCCAGTTGGGCAACACAGCAGAAACAATAACAAGAACAACAAGTGAATGTCAGGGCACAAAATGGAGTGATTGCCCATACTGGAGTAATTATAATAAAAGCACAGTAGTTTCAACAATACATAATATGACAATTTAAACAGCTAAAGTACCAATGCCATCAATTATAGAGATCAAAAGAAGATAAGGATTCAAGGGAATTTGGAAGGAGTGAAAGACATGAATCACTGGGCAGGAGGAAAAGTAAGGGGCTAAGGTCTTGATGAGCTTATCCATTTGTTCATTTACTCTCCTTTGATCAATCATCATCTACTCTCTCAGTTCCTCCACTTGTTTCCTCAATATTTCATTCTCACCCTTTAACTTAGTATTTTATTCTGCCAGGGGTCCTCGAGGACCAGGTTCTCAACCTACTGAGTAGGTTGAACCATCAATCAGATCACCAAGACTCTCCCCAAGCTTCGTCTCATCAAAAAACTTAGTCCCATGCACAGATAGCATCATAGTATCACGTAAAACATGGAAGTTTTTACTTCTTTTTTAGAAACATTGGGACTTGGAAGAACAAAGAGATGATTCTATTTTTGGAACTCAACAGTGTCAAGAAGTTCCTCCATTTTTTTCCAGCTATATTAGAGTCAACACTCTGCCTTACAACACTTTCTGAGACTTCAAAGTTTTCTCCCTCCAAACCTAATGGCTCAACATTTTGCTTCTATAAGGAACCAAGGTCCTCACTTACACTATGCTTTCTATCCCTGAGTAGCCATGTCTCCCTCTTCTTCTTCTTAATCTGTTTACCCTTATCATCTGCTGCATCTTTCTCAGCAAGTTGTTTTCTTTAAATTTTTTCTCACAGGTAAAGATTTCATTACATTCTTTCTACCATAATCGCATCAGCATGACACACCACTTTATCATCAATCAGCCTACTTTTCATCAATCCTTTTTACTAGATCGAAAGTTCGTTTATACACAAAAATCAATGAGAAAAACTTCATGAGAAGGACTTGAGGGATCAGGTTCCTCATTCAGTCCTCACATTTACCAATATCTTCACCCTTCAAGGCTTCCACAAATCCAGCAACAACTTCAGCCTCACGCTCTAGAATATTTGATCTACCTTGTTCCCTTTCAGTTAAACTTCCATCAAAATCTACCAAAGAATGATTGGGGTTTTGATTCTGATGGAGTTAGGTTTTTTGAAAGTGAGAGAGTTGAGTTCACTTCGGCCATATTTGGAAAGAAGGATTATTTTAAGATATTGATTTTGGTTTTGAAGAAAAGAGTCAATTTTATTTGGGTGTAAATAGAGAAGTGCCTTTTTTGGGGCAACGGGTCAGTTCAGAAAATGTTTAACATTTTGGACTTCAAAAGTTAGAAGGAGAGGTAGGAGAAAGGAAGAAACAAAATAATGACATGACAGTTCAGCAGCTTAAAAAGGCATATAAGTATTGAAGAGACTACTAACCCGAGTCACATGAACCAGGTTCCGTGACAGTTTTTGAAAATTTTGAGCAAAGACTCCTAGAGGTGCAATGTCACTCGTACTTGTTTTTGTCCTGAAACTGCCATGTGTGTATACCTGTAATAGTATAGATTTGAGTTAGATGTTGCCGAAAAATACTTTTTAGCATTGTACCTTTCCTTCTTAACATAGTCAATCATCAAGGGACTAGGTCCTTAGTTGAGCTTGATCAACCCCAACTCCAGATGATTTCTTTCAAAATATTCCCTGCGCAGTGCCTTGGTGAAGATGTCTGCTAGCTGATCTTTCGTCTTCCAGAACTTCACACAAATCGGATCCTTTTCAATATTATCCCTCAAAAAGTGATGTGCACGTCACTGCACTTTGTCCTCTTGCGTTGTACCGGGTTCAAGCTATAAATGCACCAAAGTCTTCAAGATGTTGCTTGGTCTGTAATAGTTGAGCACAACAAGAAGCAAAAACCACATACTCATCTTAAGTAATAGAAAGAGTCACACAGTTTGTTTCTTTACACCCCAGCATGAACCCAAAAAATGTGCCATTCCAGATGTGCTTTGTCTATCCAGCAGATATTCAACATAATCAACATCAGCAAATACTATTAAGTCAAGGTTATCTCCTGAGGGATAGTAGAGAACCAGGTCCTGCATCCCTTTGAGATATCATACGGTTCTCTTGGCAGCTTTTTGATGTACTTCTATTGTCTTATTATTGTCCCCTTGGGAGTTTTCTTCGCTTATAAATCTAAGAAGAGATTCAGTTCCCCCATCGTACTCATTTATAACTCACTTCCCATGAGTTATGCAAATCCTTCACATTGAGAATCAAGTGTTGCTCCAAAGATGATGCCATCAACATAAATCTGCACAATGAGTAGGTTCTTTCCTCATTTGTTTTAAGAAAATAGTGTTGTCAATTTTTCGTCTTGTAAATCTATTTTCTAGAAGGAATTTTGACAACCTTTCATACCAAGCACAGTAAGTCTGTCTCCCATAACATTTCTGTCAGTAGGTAATGGAACCAGGTTCCACACATTGTTCCTCTCAAGTTGACGAAGCTCTTCTTGCATAGCTTCTTAGAACTAGGTTGAATACTAGAGTCTAAGGATGTGATTACATTTTGAAGGGATGTAAACTCTTTTGCTTCTAGTTGGATACTTGAACTTCAGAATTTGAAGGACCATGTTCTTCCATATGTGAATCATCATTATTATCAACAGAATTATGACTTCCACTATTATGTTCTGCATCATGAGTTCTTAATGTTGTATCTCCAACTCTTTCTTCAGCTTTAGTGGTGGTAATTGGGGTACCAGGTTCCTCTTGAGAAGTGGAAGAGGATGTGGCATTGTCTTCACTTGCCTCCTTCATCCGGTTCATCATATCAGCCTTGCCATTTGAAACATCTGATATTTCCCTTAGCATATGCATCACACACTCTGTGCTTTTTGAAGTTTGACTTTAGCAGACCACGAACCAAGTCCTTCTTGACTAATTTGTTCAGCAATGTGAAACTTGCATGAACCAGCATTCTGTGCCATAGCTCAGCATTATCATTAACAGTACTCAGGCAGTTAAGATTCCCTTATCACATATTTAGGAAATACCTAGCAGGCTATACTTCAACCTCTTCACGAGGTACGTATTTTCAATAGAGTGGGAAGAGACTTTCCGATCCTTCCAACTCCCAAAATGTATCCCTTCTAGCCATTTTCAAAGGATACACTCCCTTCTTGCACGGCATTCAGTGAAAGAAAATCATTTGTACTTCCAGTCATGAGCTTCGAGCAGTCGTTATCCATGTACCACTGTTGACTGCTCCTTTTCACTATTCCCTGCACACTAAATCAACGTTTAGACTTAGGAACCCAAGCCATCTTGGGTCCCTTAAAATGATAGAACGGCCGGATCAAACTTATTTTTGCCCATGCAGGCAGCACATGTTTTCTTTTCAGGGAACCAGGTTCCTCATCAATACTCCTCTTTTCAATGAAAACTTTGTTTTTCAGCAAAGACTGAATTTTAACTTTACAAGAGTCCTTGTAATGATCAGTTTGACCGGAGTGAGTGCACAACCTATTATCAGCCACAGTTACATACTTCCTATGGGGATTATAGGAGATTTTATCCTTTTGGAACCCGATGCCTTGCCTGTTTCCACCATTACTCCTGTACATAGACATTATTACATCAGAGGATCGGGTCCATTTAAGTGACTTACCAAGATCATTTTTAACCCTTTTTAAATCCTCATGAAGTTGTCTATTCTTTTCAATCTCAGCAACAAGACTTGTTTTAATTTTCTTAAGCTCACGTTCAAGCTCAAGTTGAGCCTTTCTAGCCACTTCCTCTCCCTCAGTGTTGTCCATCCATTTTTTTGTTTGTTTTTTCAACAGCGTATGTTCTCTAGTTACTTCTTCCACTTGTTCCCTTAAATCTACAATGGAAACTACCATATCATCCCTTTCTTGCTCAGTAGCTACAATTGTTTCTACTAGAGTATTCTTTTCTATGCTAAGGTTCTCTATGGTTTTCTTCAAGTCATCAACCACTACCATCAAATCATATCTAGACTGTTCAGCATCTCCTAGCTCTATGATTAGGGCATCTTTATCATTAACAAAACTATAATATGTATCAATTAGAATATTTGCTAATGACATCAATTTTTTCGAAGAGTAGGACTTTAGATTTCTCTGAACATCCCTGAAAGCTACCTAATCATTGTCATCCTCTTCATCCTCATCGGACTGAGCTGTCAATGCAAACAATGAATCATATTCCTTTGCTTCATTTTCGACTGTCATCATGGAGTTGCTTCATGCATCTGGTTCCTCTTCTGATTCACTGGAGGAGTCTCCCCATGTAGAAAGATCTTGCTTCACAACATTATCAACTGCACTTTTTCGGCTAAATCGTTTGTGAGGAACTGGGTTCCTTTTTGCTACTTTGTGAGAGTTGTGTTTGTAATGCTCTTGTTTATGAAGAGGGCAATCTTTAATAAAGTGTCCAGGCTTTCCACACTTATGACAACAATCATTTCCTTTGAAATTCTTGCTGGAACTTCCTTTCTTTGGGATCCCACCATTTTTACAAACCGTCTTCTGAAATCTTTGTGGTCTATTGGTTGATTGACTTTCCTCGAAGTTTGGTGGAATAGCTATATAGATCCTTTCTAGGTGTTATCCATTTAGAAAGAACCTGATCTAATACCAATTGTTGAAAACTAAGCGTCCACCAAACCGTATAGAGAATCGGGTTCTCAATGAGTTTCCACTGAAGATACTGATGAACCAAACTGTATAGCGATCTTGCCTAATATCAGTTCCCAGTGCTAACTACTAAACCAATATGTAAATGAGACATATGATAAGTTCCTAGTGTATAGAGAACCAGATTCTCTATCAGCTCCAACTATAAGCAACAGACTATAAAGCCATCCAGTATAGGGAATCAGGTTCTCTGATTGTTCCACAGTAGCTCGGCAGCAAGTAAAGAACATAGAGGATTTTTACCTGGAAAAATCCCAATTCAAAGGGAAAAAAAACCACGACCTACACTTGTAGGCTTTCAACTTCACTAACTTGTAAACACCTATTACAAGCCACTTTGTAATGACTCTATTACAAAGAATTCAACTAACATGTGGTACTCTTACCACAAGACACTTTGTGACTCCCGAGTTACAAAGACTTTAACTAACTTGTGATGCTATCACCACAAGCCACTTTGTCTCTCTACAGTTACAAAGCCTTTTGCTCACTCTAACTTGTAATAACACTTATTACAAGACACTTTGTAATTCTCTAGTTACAAAGACTTTAACTTATGACTAAACCTAGTCACAACGTAAACTGAAGAGTTTACAGATTTTGGGTTTCCTAAAAACAACTTCTAAGAAAGCAAAATAGGAGTTACAATGAAGAACAAATAATAAAGACTCAACAAACCTAAGGACTTAAGATATCTTCGATCATGGATCAGGTCCTTGATGTTGCAGCAGCTTTGTTCTTGAGAGAGGTTGTTGCAAGCACTTGAGAGAATTTTTTCGTTTATGATTTTGCAAGTGTTAGGGAGGAATGTCTTGTGCCTTGCACCAGGTTTATACTACAAAAGACATCACCTTAGTGTTGGTAAATCTTGGTTAGTACATGCCTCTTTTCAATGGAAAGTGACTGTTGCATTGTCTGCTGCACTGTTGCATTTATAGTTGCAGGCAGTCGCTTTTTGTAGTTGCTTTCCAGCTGTACAGCTGACTTATACTTCTGTCAGGGGAACACCAAGTGATCAGGTCCCTAATATAGTTCTTGTGAATTTAAAGGCACACTGCCCAGATTATCTTGAGTCGATTAACTTTAATGATTGTACCAGACATGCTTCAGGTCCTTTATCTGGTTCTCTCATGAAGTAAGTTGTTTTACCTTCCTTGATTTTATTTATACGTGTGTGACATCACTTACAATGATGTAATCAAGGTAGGTAAAAAGCCTTCCATAGAAAGTTGATTGGTGCACTATTCCTGTGCAGTAGCGTATGCAGGCAGCAACTTTCCTGCTGAGAATTGACTTCATACAGTCTTCTCGGGAATAGTAGGGACCTGTTCCCTCAAATCCTGAAACTCACTTTTGATGCTTCTAATGGATTCCTTGTGAAATTTCAATCACGTTAGGCTTTTGAGTCACTCCATTTGTACTTATAATAAAGGAGATATGTTGGTTTCAATTGTAAAAAGTGCACATTTTTAAATACGAATTTAGTGGCAATTTCGTAATTAATCTGAAAAATTTGGCAACCCAATTTTTAGTAAAATGATCACAAATTCCTCATATGATGTCGAAACTTGATTATTTAAGTTGATATAATTCAAAAATTACAATACCGATCTAATGTTTCGATCAAAACAAAATTGGAGCTATTTGCTTAATGTGGTACCATTTATGCTAGAAGAAACGACGTCGAAACAAAACCAAAAAAAACAAGCGCAGCACAATCCAAATCTATCCGAAACTCACTCAAGCCCATTGGGATCACGTCCAAACATAAAAACAAGTCCCATAATACTTGAGTCCTTAAATCACACATAACAACATCGAAACGACGAACGCACCTCAATTCTAACTTAAGTGAACTTTGGACTTTCAACTTCCAAAACTCGTGCCCAAACATATCAAATCAACCCGGAATGAATACAACTTTTGCATACAAGTCCCAAAAGATGTAACAAAGCTATTCCAATTTCCGGAACCACAATTCGAATATGATATCCTAAAAATCAACTCTCTGTCAAACTTACGAACTTTTCAAACCTTCAAATTTCCAACTTTCGCCAATTTGCGCCAAAACCTTCTAGAAACATCCAAATGCAAATACGGACATATGCCCGAGTAAAAAATCACCATCCAGACCTAATTGAACCATCAAAACTCCAATCCGAGGTCAAATCCTAAAAAAAGTCAAACTTGGTCAACTCTTCTAACTTAAAGCTTCAATCATGAAATTCATTCTTCCAAATCGATTCTGAATAACTTGAAAACCAAAACCGACGAATCATACAAGTTATAATACATCATACGGAGCTACTTATGCCTTCAAACTACCGAGTGAAGTGAAAATGCTCAAATTGATCGGTTGGATCGTTGCATCCTCCCCCACTTAAATATATGTTTGTCCTCGAACGTGCCGATACTCATTCCAAAGCCATCATGTAAACTTACCATGCATATACCCGTGGTGATTCCACATCACGTTATTCCATATAGGCCCAAAAACACAATAAATGAAGATCATTATTCAACCTCAGCCCGTAAACCGTAGAATTCAATTTCCAACACTTGAAATTTCCTACAAGACCCAAATCTTGCTATTACACACTGCATGAGTCTTAACAAGATGCATCAAGCCATAACCATAACCCTAGATGTAATCATATGACATACCACATGACTCGCATACTCGTAGCAAACCGATCATAGTAACTTCTTACACTACCGATGATGAAAGAAACACACCAAACTTCTAACCACTCATCAGATCAACAAGCCATGGAGCTCATCTCCTTCGACAAGAACTATACCCAAGTTCTAAGCCGATCAATGACATTGTCCTTTCAAATATACCGCAATCAAATCTAATAGCACCTATTCTACGTCTGATGACCTCCTCTTATCAAATACAAGCTACTCTAAAAAACACATCACACCAATACTACACAGGGCCAATGAATATGATTTAATATTTGCTTTGATGGCTCAGTCAGACAATGATGAAAATGATGATGATGAGGTAAATTTTAGGGATGTTCAGAGAAATCTGAAATCCTACCCTCCTAAGAAACTTATGTCATTAGAAAATGTGTTAATTGATACCTATCATAGTCTCGTAGATGATAAGAATGCCTTAACTATAGACTTAAGAGATGCTGAACAAACTAGATATGACTTGGTAGTTTGAGTGGTTGATTTGAAGGAAACCATAGGTAATCTGGAAAATGAAAAGGATGTCCTAATTGAGAAAATTGCTAGTGTAGAATATGAAAGAGACGATTTCATGGTAGTAGTTGTTGACTTAAAAGAAACCATCAAAAATTTCAGTAAAGAAAAGAATGACTTAATGGAGAAAGTTGATGCCTTAGAGCAAGAAAGAGATGACCTCTTAGTTGTGATCATAGACTTGAAAGAAACAATAGAGGAACTCAAAGAAGAATGTAGGCCTGGAAATTTAGAGAAAGGAAAAGAAGTGCTAGTGAAGCACATACTAAGCTTGAAAACGAGTTAAATGTTGTAAAAACTAATTTATGTGCTAAACTTGAGAAAAATAGACAACTTCAAGCAGAATTGGAAAGAGTAAGAAATGATCTTGAGAAGTCTCTTAAGTGGACCTGGTCCATGGATGTTTTTACTGCCTTGTATGTTAAAAATGGTGGAAATAGGCAGGGAATAGGTTTTCAAAGGGAGAGAACTCCTTATAACCCTCATAGCAATTATGTTACTGTACCTGATAATTGGATGTCTACCCATTGTGGGAATAATGGCATTTGAAAGAAAATCGCCAAGCCAGGGTTCAGTCTCTTCAGAAAAATAAAATTTTTACTGAAACAGTAACTGCTAAAAAGGACCAGGTGCCACCCATAAAAAGTGCATGTTGCCTGCATGGATTAGAAGGGCACTTATTCATCCTCTAGTTTATTACAGGGGACCCAAACGCATAACCCTTGATTTCCTTGTGCAAGGAATAGTAAAAAGAAATAGTCAATAATGGTTCATGGACAGTGGATGCTCAAAGCACATGACTAGGAATACCATGGACTTTCTTTCACTAAAAGCCTTGCAATGAGGGAGTGTATCCTTTGGAAATGGGAAAAGGGGTACATTCTTGGTGTTGGAAAAATTGGAAAATTACTCACTACTTCAATTGAGAATGTGTACTATGTTGGTCTTAAGTACGGTCTCTTGAGTGTCTCTTATATATGTGATAAAGGAAACAAGGTGGAATTATTGTCCAAAACATGCATAGTTACAAATCTAGTAACTGGTGAAGTGGTACTTGTGGACAAAATATACAAAAATATCTACGTTGTTGATTTTGAGTCCCTACAAAGTGGCGATCTGAGCTTCTTGAAAGCAGTTAATCATGATGATGCTGAACTGTGGCACAGAAGGCTGGGGCACACAAGCTTCTCTCGACTGAATTAGCTGGTTTAGAAGGATCTGGTTCATGGTCTGCCCAAGTCAAAGTTCAAAGGGCACAAGGTTTGTGATGCTTGCGCTAGAGGAAAGCATGTGAAATCTTCATTCAAACCAAAGAAGGATGTCAGCACCTCAAAACAACTTGATCTTCTTCATATGGATCTATGTGGTCCTATGAGAGTGCAAAGCAGGGGAGGAAAAAGATACATTTTTGTGATAATGGATGATTATTCCAGATTCACTTGGACTTTATTCCTTAGAACAAAATATGAGGCCTTTGAAGTTTTTGTAGCCTTTGTGAAGAAAACTTAAGTGAAGATGGAGTCAAAAGAAGCATGCATAAGATCAGATCATGGAACAAAATTTGACAATGCTAAGTTTGACGAATTCTGCAACGAGAATGGCATTACCTATAACTTCTCAGAACTCCACAAAAAATGTTGTTGTGGAAAGGAAGAACAGAACCCTTAAAGAAATAGCAAGAACAATGTTGATCGATAGTTGGATTTCTAAGAACTTTCGGGCTGAAGCTGTCAACACTGCCTGCTAGTTGGTGAACAGGTGCATGATCAGGTCTCTCTTGAACTAAACTCTCTATGAGTTGTTGAATGGAACGAAGCCCAAGCTGACTCACTTAAGACCATTTTGGGTGCAAATGTTATGTTCTCAACAATGGAAGGATCATCTTGGAAAATTTGATGCCAAGAGCGATGAAGGAATCTTTTTGGGATATTCTTCTCAAAGTAAAGCCTACAAGGTATACAACAAGCGAACTCACTGTGTTGAAGAAAGTGTACACGTAATCTTGATGAGTCTTACCTCTCATGTGAGAAAACAACAAGGATGATCAATATGGAGAGCCTCTGCCGGTTCCAAGTAAGGTCATTGATATGGCAAATGGAAAGGCGCATACGATGAGTCAAGCGAAGAAGACAAGTAAAGACAATGCAGTCTCTTCCTCATCGGCCGGGGAGGAACCAGGTACCACAATTACAATCACTAAAGCTGAAGAAAGAGTGGTTGATGTAGTTCAAAGTACTCCACTGGTAGTTGAAATAAGGATACAAGGGAACCAGTCACGATTACCCAGCTCGTCTACAAATGAAGCTCAAGTGCCCTACTGAAAACATAAAAGCTCCAATCCTTTTGACAACATATTTACTCCTTTGGATTTAGGAGTCCAACCCAGATCAAAAGCCAGAAATTCACTTGCCCTCTCAGCATTCCTCTCCCAAATAAAACCCAAAAATATTAAGGAAGCCTTAAAAGATGCAGACCGGATCATAGCCATGCAAGATGAGATGCATCATTTTGAAAGGAACGTATGGCATCTAGTACCTTGACGCTCAGATCGAACCATCATAGGAACTAGGTGGGTATTCAGGAATAAGCTCGATGAACATGGAAATACTACAAGGAACAAGGCAAGGCTAGTGGTCCAAGGCTAAAATCTAGAGGAAGGAATTAATTATGATGACACTTTTGCTCTGGTTGCTCACATGGAAGCTATCAGAATCCTCATTTTCCTTTGCATCACATATGGAATTCCTTTTGTTCCAAATGGATGTCAAAAGTGCATTTCTGAATGGCTTCCTCAAGGAAGAAGTGTATGTAAAGAAGCCTCCAGGTTTTGAATGTCATGAACAACCTAAATATGTGTTCAAATTGGACAAGACATTGTATGGGTTGAAGCAAGCTCATCGAGCTTGGTATGAAAGGTTGTCAAAATTCCTACTATGCTCAGCTTCTATGGATCAAATAGCTGTTGGAAAATTTTGGAGTGTACACTAACTGTGTGCCTCTTCTTTATGATAATACAAGTGAACTCAACATGGCCAAAAATCCAATCCAACACAAAAGAACCAGGCAAATTGATGTGAGGCATTATTTTCTCAGAGACAATGTGGAGAAGGGGCATATCTGTATGAAGTTTGTAGCATAGAAGACCAAATTGCAGATATCTTCACCAAATCCCTGAGCAGAGAACACTTTGAGAGAAACACGCTGGCACTGGGGCTAATCAAGCCTAATTGAGAACCTGATTCCTGCTATGTGGCTATGAAAATCACATACAGGTAAAATTAGTTAAGTGTTTTTCGGTCAAGTCTAACTCACTTCTACACTATTACAGGTAGACACGCATGATGATTATAGAAGCTGCCGAGGCAATGCATGTGCCGTAAAAGAGGGTTGAGAATTTTTGAAAGACCGATGAAGAACCTGGTTCTTGTACCACAGGTTAGTAATCTTGTGTTTTTCTCATACATATCTCAAAAGAAACAAAAAGTGAGTGCCACATCATCAACCTTTTCAGACCCTGTATGTCACGTCTTTTTGTTCAAATCCTTTCACTTCCCTCTAAAATGTTGCACCTCCCCACAAAACTACTCTCTCTCTAGAATTTTCAAACTAGTCCTCTACCATTGCTAAAGATCAAACAATCCTTCCCAGAGAAAACCCTTAACTCCTCTGTCCCTAACGAATACCTCTCAACATTCCTCCTTCCACCACTATTGAAATTGAAGCACCTAAATCGGATTATCCTTCACCCTTCATCTCTCTCACCACTCCCTAAGACTACAGTCTCCCTCTAAGCTTTGAGAACTCAAAAACCCCTAAAATCGATAGTATCTCTTCTCTGTCGCCTGAGGTTCTCAAAGAACAAAGCAAAGATGAAGAAAAGAGTGAGACTCCATAGGCAGAAAAGGTTTTTGAAGACAACGTTGATCACTCTACAGGTACTCTTGTCTCGGATATTGTTGCACCCATGGAATCTCAGGGGAGAGATGACATAGAAAACATGTTGTCCCTTTCTGCTGAAGGGATAATGAATGAGGAAACCTTTACTATGCCTGAGTCTCAAGGGGAAGAGACTCAGTCATTTGTGAGAGAAGGAACAATGGTGATCTTTGAAAAAACAACACCAGAAAAGACTGTTGGGACTCCTATTAAAGGACCTAGCCCCTCTTCTAAGGAAACAAACCAGGAATCTTCTTCCTAGGTCAGTTTCGACCCTGCTCCTTCTCCTTACTTTGATGCTAAGCCTTTGGAAGTAGTGGCTCCTGCTATGTGGTCCAATGATGAAGAAGATCAGGATGATGTTGCTCTGAGTGCGTTTATTGCCAGACAGAGGCCAGTAGCCACTCTTGAGCCCTCTCCTAAGTGACCTACTACAAGTTTGCAGAAGAAGAAGGCTCTTGGATATGATTTGAAGAAAATTAATAGGAGTGACAGGAAGAAGAAATGGAGACTGATGAAGGATGGAGAGATTGTTTGTGATAAGAACATTCCGGTAGTAAAAGTGGATTAGGAAGCTTAAGAGGAACCAAGTTCCTTAGTCAAGAGATCTCAGAAAAAGTATGTTGAAAGTGGTGACAAGTTGAAACAAGTGGTGGTTGAAGAATCAATGTCTGGTGATGATGTTCTAGTGAAATCGAATGGAAAGGTTAAGTCTAGTGGAAATTCTGGTAAAAGAAAATTGGAGCATGTGAAGGTTCCCGGTTCTGTGAAGAAAGTGAAACGTGAAAGTATGTCCGATAAAGAAAGTTTGAGGTACAAGAAAGTCCTATGGGGTCGCACAATTGACCCAGAAATATCTGAGATGATTGGTATGAGGCAAATACTTGAGATGGTCGAATTTCAACGGTGGGGACATCTGTTCAAAGTGGAGACTCATCAAAGTTAGGCTCAAGAGGCACCAGGATCCTCCAGTTCATTAAGTGCAGAGGTTGCTCGTCTAACCAAAGAAAATGCCGATCTCAGGCAACAGGTTGAGAACCTGAGGGAGAAACTACTCCCAGAGCAAATGTCCGCAAATGCTCTGATTGATCTCATTCTCAACACTCTTGTTGCCGTTTCTAAGCCCTCTTCCTCTAGTGCCCCCCAGACTAATCTTCCAACGACCAGTTTTCAGTTTCACTTCTCTATTTTTATGCCTTTGTGGTAGTTGTTTTTTATTTTGGTATGGATGGAATTCACTTGTGTTGCTTACGGTTTTAACAGTCCAAATATGCTTTTACTGTAATGGCAAAGGCTTATGTTTTATAAATTAATGGAGACTATCCTTTTTTCTGTAAATTCTTATATTTCACTGCTACTCTTTTCCATTATGTGGTGTGCACATATGTGGAATAAGTAAGCTAGCTAGACTTCTTGATGTTGATTGCTTGCCCGTGTGTTTTTAATGACACCAAAAGGGGGAAGAGTAGTGTTGGTAAAATTGAAGGAGTTAAGAAGATCAGCGAATAATTCAGGGGGAAGCACTAATGCAAGGGGAGCTTGTGAAGTTCCTGATACTTTATCTGGTTTTTATTGCTCTAAATATAATTTTCAATTTTTAAGTTTTTCATCGTCAAAAAAGTGAAAATTGATTGGTTTATAATACCTGAGTTTTATGTTTTGATATTCTAACAAACTTAATGTCAAAGAACCAGATAAGGAACCTGATATACTTGGTACACAACTCAATCAACGGACTCAAGCTCATGTGAGTTGCAAGGATTCAGAAGACAAAGAATCAAAACAAGGACCCGATCCTCTTGGGTTCCCATGACAGCAGTACGAAGTCAACTGTCTACAGCTGGAAAGTGAACTGCCTGCACTGTACATGTAAATAGTGCAGCATAGTACACCAGTCACTTCTTATTGACCAACAAGTGATTACATCTTACAAGTGATGTAATCTATGTTGTATTAACAATAAACATTACAATAAAACATCACTTGAACACTTTAGAATTAATTCAATCACTCCAAGCATCTGACAATCAAGCATTCAATTCTCAAGTGCATCAAGAACAAAGTACAACAGTACTACGGACTAGTTCCTACAACAAGTCTCTTGTATGTCCTTAATTGAGTTGTAACTTTGTAATTGTACTTCATTGTAATTCCTACTATGCTTATCTAGAAGCTCTAATTAGGAATTCCTTGCAAACCATAAACCTTCAATGTTTGTGTCGTGGCTAGAGTTGGTCATGAGTTGTAGTCTTTGTAATAGGTGTATTGCAAAGTGGCTTATAATAGGTATATTACAAGTTAGTGAGAGATTAAGAGTTTAATTCCTAGATTGCATAGGTCGTAATCTAAAGTTTGTTCATAGTGAAGTTGAAATCCTACCAGTGTAGGTCGTGGTTTTATATCCCCTTGAGCAGGGATTTTCCACGTAAAAGTTTCCTGTTCCATTTACTTACTGATGCTTTAGCGTAATCTGTGGAAACCTATATAGGACCTGGTCTCTATATATTTTGGTGGACTCACATATTCTATCAAATAGTAAATGCCAAATCTTTCACCGAAAATACCAAAAAAATAGGAGTAACTTTGAAAACAGTGATTTTTCCCAAAAACTTCCAACAACAGGTAAGATGTTTCGTTATCAAATGGCTTAGGAAAGTACATCTCTATACCTACATGTCAATGTATTCATGCCAATTGTAATACAATGCAGTGATAAAAACATATGCATACTCTCAGTGTATCAACGCACTCAGTCCTCACAGCCACTCAGTCTTCACCGTCACTCAATCCTCCTAATCACTCGGCACTTGCACTCAGTAGGTACCTTCACTCACTGCGGGTGTGTACAGACTCCGGAGGGGATCCTTTTGCTTAAGCGCTATAATAAGCCAATCATGGCGTAAATCAATAACATCAGTTGCGGCGTACAACCCGCTCCCATCATAAATCAATATCCTCATAATCAGGCCCTCGACCTCGCTCAGTCATTAATATCTCTAGTCTGTTGGGCTCACAATGTCATGAAAGATCAACCTAAAAATAATGATATGATGTATCGATAAATGGCTACAAAGACTGAGATATGATATGTAGATGAATGCGTATGATAAGTATGTAATTTCAATATAAACAGATAACTCAACAACAGAAATGACCCTAGTGGGTCCGAACAGGATAAGCATATAGCCTAGACATGATTCTAACATGGATCACAACTCAATTACTCTAGCACGTAGAGATTTCATGAATACAAATAAGATACCATAGAAATAACTGAATCACAATTTACACAGTGCATACCTACACGCCCATTAATTAGCACCCCAACTCAAAACACATATCACGTATATTCGGGGTTCATACCTTCAGCACCAAGTTAAGAAGTGTTACTTACCTCAAACAAGCCAAATCCAACACCGAGCAAGCCAAACGATGCTCAAAAAATTCTATCCCGCGTGTACCGACCTCCGAATGGCTCAAAACTAGCCAAAAGAAACTCAAATACATAAAATAAAGCCTAAGAAAATAATTCCACTTGATAAAGGTTGAATCTTTACTCAGAAGCCCAAAATCAACCAAAAAGTCCAACCCAGGCTCGCGCCTCGAAACTCAACGAAACTTATAAAACCTGATAACCTATTCAATTACGAGTCCAATCATACTAGTTTACTCAAATACGACTCCAAATCGATGTTCAAAACTCAAAAATTCAGTTTATGAAATTTTAAACAAAAATCCTCAAATTTCACTTTTGAATTCATCGACCAATTGCCAAAAAACGAAGATAGATTCATGAAATACAATTTTTAAAAAAGATTAGAGAATACTTACCCCAATCCATATGGTGAAAATCACTTCAAAAATCTTCCCCAACTCAAAATATGACCAAATGAACAAATCCTTAATTTATATGCTTCTGCCCAGCTATTCTACCTCGTTTTTCATGCCAAACGATCCCGAAACTCACTTTTGATGCCTCCAATGAATTCCTTGTGAAATTTCAATCAAATTAGGCTTTTGATTCAGTCAATTTGACCTTATAATGAAAGAGATATGTTGGTTTTAATATTTATAAATAGTGCACATATTTAAATACGAATTTAGTGGTAATTTCGTACTTAATCTGAAAAATCTGGCAACCCAATTTTAGCAAAATGACCATAAATTCCTCATACGATGTCGAAACTTGATGATTCAGTTGCTATAATTCCAAAATTATTACGGATCTAATGCTTCAATCAAAACAAAAATTGGAGCTCATTTTCTTAATGTGGTACCATTTATGCTTGAAGAAACGACGTCGAAACAAAAAAACACAAGCGCAACACAACCTAAATCTATATGAAACTCACCCTAGCCAGTCGAGACCCCATCCAAACATACCAACAAGTACTATAATATAACATGGACTTACTCGAGGCCTTAAATCACACATAACAACATCGAAACGACGAATCGCACCTCAATTCAAACTTAACTGCACTTTAGACTTTCAACTTCCAAAACTCGTGCCCAAACAAATGAAATCAAACCGGAATGAATCCAAATTTTGCTTACAAGTCCCAAAGAATATAACTAAGCTATTCCAATTCCCAGAACCACAATTCGAATCCGATATTATAAAAGTCAACTCTCTGTCAAACTTATGAACTTTCCAAACCTTCCAATTTCCAGCTTTCGCCAATTTGCGGCAAAACCTTCTAGAAACATCCAAATGCAAATTCGGGCCTACGCCCGAGTAAAAAATCACCATCCAGACCTAACTGAACCATCAAAACTCCAATCCGAGGTCAAATCCTAAAAAAAAGTCAAACTTGGTCAACTCTTCTAACTTAAAACTTCAATCATGAAATTCATTCTTCCAAATCGATTCCGAATAACTTGAAAACCGAAACCAACGATTCATAAAAGTTATAATACATCATAAGGAGCTATTTATACCTTCAAACTACGAGCAAAGTGAGCTCAAAATGACTGGTCGGGTCATTACATCCTCCCCCACTTAATATGTTCGTCCTTGAACGTACCGAGACTCGTTCCAAAGCCATCAACTGCCGTGTAACCTTACCATGCACATACCCAGGGTGATTCCATGTCACCCTATTCCATATAGGCCCGACAACACAACATAACTAAAGATCATTACTTCAACCCCAGCCCGTAAACCATGGAATCCAATTTCCAACACTTGAAATTTCCTACAAGACCCAAATCTTGCTTTCACACACTGTATGAGTCTGAACAAGCTGTATCAATCCATAATAATAACCCAAGATGTAATCACATGACATACCACATGAATTTCATACTCGATCATAGTAGCTGCTTAAAACAACCCAATGCCACTAATAAACCTCATATCAAATAAAACCTCATTCTAAAACCTTTGTACACTATCGATGATGAAAGAAACACGCGAAACTCCTAACCACTCATCAGATCAACAAGCCATGGAGCTCCCTCTCCTTCGACAAGAACTATAGCCAAGTTCTAAGCCGATTGACGACATTGTCCTTTCAAATATACTGCAATAAAATCCGATAGCACCCATTCTAGGTCTGACGACCTCCTCTTATCAAATACAACCTACTACTCTAACACGACACACCAATACTACACAGAGCCACAAATTGTGCAATATGTGCACCAATACTCAACAATTTAAATGTACTCAATCATGGAAAATGACTCAAATGAGAGAACAATCCCACAAGGTCAACAAATTCCACCATAACCGCAATGCCATGAGTCTATCATACATAGTAGAACCACGACTCACGAATTTGACACAAAGGATCATATCTCGACATAACTCTGTCGCAATGCGTGACCCCGTCCAAACACTATCCATATGGAATACCTCAAGCCACCACGCCCAAAGTAAATAGCCACGCACAATTCGACATCAAGTGTGCAAGGTGAATGACCATAATCACGGAGAAACAACTGACACAAGGCGACACAAACCGAAAGAACATAAATAATGCGCAATCAATCATTCAACGCCCAAATACCCATCTCGCTAAAATTCACTATAAGGCCCCCAATAGAACTGCACTATGTGTGGATATGACCAACGAATCACAACCCCTCGTGGCATAGAAGGGTAACTCAAGAACATATCAAAATACAAATAAGCTCAACTCTGACCGAATACCACATCCCTCAATAATAGCAGTACGGAGTCAACCAATCCGACTCGGTGTAGGATACATGATCTCGTCCAAGTCACACCTCTATTCAAGGTTATGAAACGGTCGATGCAATAGTAATACTCAACATGGAGTCTAGGTCAATTTTCCAAAGGGAGCTATGAATGGGACTTAGGGGTAAATATTGTAGTGTATGAGCTTAAAATGTCTCAATTTACACTCCCACAAATTTGGGTTGTTTCTAGGTCTATATTAAACTAAGATTGCAAAATTAAAAAAATGAAACTAGGAAATTATTTTTGGTTGTTTTTCAAGTTTTGTAAAAATCCTAGGGCTATGACAATCACCTATGTGTTTGCCTAATGGGATATAAGCCTTAATGCTTATTTTGTTGATCGGGGTGTACTATAGATATCAACACCCAATTACCCACTCAATACCTCTCCGTTAGAGAGTGATTTTGCCCAATCTCACTTTCTCAAGTCCAAATGGGTATTGCACAAAACGGTTGATGAAAACTCAAGTTGGGTTATTACTATCTCTAGGTTGAACCCTTTAATTGGGATTATCAATCACTTAATTGACCTAATTTCTTGTTAGCCAAGTTTTCCTAGATTGTCTCTCTTTCTCAAGTAGAGACTAAGTCAAATATGCATGAACTAATGTTTGCAACCATTAATTTCATACATTAAAGCATGAACAAGGCTAAATAATAAATACCTGACCATAAATAAATACTAAATCAAACACCCATAAGGTTTACACAATAGGATTGGGTCACAACCCAAGTAAAAGTCTAGCTACTCATGCTTGAAATTGAAGAAATAAAAGAAGAGATGCTAATTAAACTCATATTGTAAATTCAAAATGACAAAGTCTTATCTTAAAATAACTCAAAAGATGAAAAGCTACTAAAAGAAGTAAGGAGCAACGACTATTGTAGCTGCTGATGTCAAAAGTTAACCTAAAAATGTGAAACTCGTCTATTTATACAGGGCTTGAAGTTTCGGACAAAAAGCCCTTCCAGAGGTTTTGCGGTGCATAATTCCATATGCGGTCCGCACTTTTCTTCAGCTTGACAGGATTGGAACTCTGCGACCGCATAATTTTAGAATGCGGCTGCACTGCACTTTTTCCGCGGTTCACATAATTGTAATTGCGGCCGCATTACTCTTCTTTTGCGGTCGCACAATAATTGTGCGGTCCGCACTTTTGATGGTCTTGAAATGCAGACTCTCTAAACTTTGCTCCTGACCCAGCTTCTACGACCGCAATACATGTGCGGACCGCATTTTGCAACTTTTTCTGCCAACCTCTCCTTCACACTCTGCGGCCGCAGATGATAATCTGCGGTCCGCACTTCTGAGCTTTTGTGTCCTTGAGTTCAGATTGCTCCTTCTTGAGATTTTATATTGGGATTTCATCTTCCAATATTCCTGCAATTAAGCACAATTCATAAGTTTTCGTGAACACAATTGAATGTTTTTAGATTAAAAAAAAGCTAAAGGGCGCTAATAAGTAGTCAAAATTCTCATTTCTCAACTCCCCCAAACTTAAGTCTTTTCTTGTCTTCAAGCAAACAAAACAGTTCCCACCTCCAAAAGTTAAAGGACATTATAGCCAGCCATGGGTGAATCATTTACACCTCAGTTACAACCAACAATTACCCACACCACTTATGCATTATTGACAAGGCAACAAGTTAAACATTTATGCACATATAGCTCTATTGTGACATTCGAGCATCAAGGTTTGTCTTAGCTCACCAAGGACTTCCGCTCTATCTTGTAGGTCGTGGTGGATCCCAAACTCCTCCTCCTCTACTCTCCATTTTCCAAGCTCACTTAAGAGTTTAGCACTCAATTCAAAATTATGAAAGGTTCACTCATCTCTCTCAAGAGAATGTCACAAGCACGGCTTCCGGTACCATAAGCTTTCCCCTCATATGGATCACCACTAATGTAAGTTCACTCGGCTTGAAATCATATAGGGCTTTTTCGGAATGTAATGAAGGTTTTTGGACTAAGTTTGGATATGCTATGATAGAACGGGCTCATCCTTCCTTAAGCACTCCATTTTCTTTTCTCGACTCATGCTTTGGCATTTTTTTTTACGTAGGGGAGCTAGAGAGAATTAACATCACTCTTTCTTGGTCATGATATTTATTTTCTCCTTCTTTGACTTTTCCATGCTTTGAATCATTACTTTTCTTTGAATCCCTTTAAATCTTCAACTTATTCACATTTTTATTTTTGCAACTTTCTTTTTGTTCTTTTTCCTTGCCTTTTCTTCTCTTCATTAATTTTCTCTTTTGTTCCTTGATACCTTTTCAAACTCCTTGTCTCCCCCAAACTTAGGTTTTTAGCCAATTATTTCATAAGAGTGTTAAGGAAAGCTCGGGTGCCAAGGGAGGGTCACAACAAAACGGTAAAGGCTTGTAACATGATTATAAAATGAGAAAGGTTTTAGGCTCAAATGGGTTCACTAGGGATAACAACATTTGTGGGCAATGGAAAATTTCAAGCGCGTCAAGGAGAGCCTACAATCACTTCTCAAGCCAAGCAAAACTTAAAATTTTGCCAAGAAACACATTCGGAGCAAGTTATAGACCTTCCGTAGAAGTACTTAGAATAGCAACAAAGCATATCACCCCTCACGCAACTAGATTGTTAAAGAGGATAGAATCGAGGGCCCAACACGACCACATTGAAGATTGAATATCACTATGGTTTAATTAGACCACTCGATGGTATCAAATCAACACAAGAGTCACAAAGTCACTAACTAGAGTTATTTCCTTTTAGATATCTTTGTCTCTAACCATAAGCACATAGTGAAATGTATTAGTGCCAACTGAAGCATGTTTGACTCTTCTAGTTTGACTTAATCAGGTCTTTTTATTCATTATTACTGCAATTACTACCTAGACACCAGACAGACTCAATCCCTTAAGAAGGTTGTCACGCCATCCATCATTGGAAAGAGTCACACAGTTCACACAAAAATTACCTTTGAAAAGAACCGTGGCATTAAGAAAACCAAAGGTTTATTGTCCATTAAATCATAAAAAGAAGCGACTAACTCAAAAATAAGCTACTAAATTAAACATTAACTAATAAGAAAACAAAATAAAGAAGATAAAAAGCAAAACTACTGAAAGGGTAACGAATATACATAATAAGAGAGGAAAAGAGAGAATATATACATCATGAGAGAAAAGGAGAGAATATAAATATAAAATAAGGAGAAAGAAGAAAATACTATCAGTTATCACAAACCAAATATCTAAAAATCATCACAATAGTTCATATAAACTCCTCCCCCCCCCCCCCCCCC
>MU739493.1:96433-112944 GCA_026770625.1 Nicotiana glauca
AAACCCCCCCCCCCCCCCCCCACAAAAAGTAAGCATTGTCCCCAATTTTTAACAAAGTAAGAATAAGGAAGGGTAAGAGTGAAGAGGACTCGCTATGTGGCCTTGGAAATCTGTGTGTCCATAGCAGCGTCATCGCCCTTAGTCTCCTCTAGCTGAATTTCATCATCCTCGACTCTAGGAGTAATTGGGTTGGTGAACATATGGCGCACTGCCTTAGCAGTGTCGACAGCTAGGTCTGGCTCCTCAGACTGGCCAGCTGGTGCCACTGGAGCTAATGGTGCTGGTGGATCTGACTCCATCAACATGTCAAATGGAAGATCACTAGTTGTTGCTATCTTTGTCACCTCTCTCCTCAACATGTCAACTGATTTCTTGGACGCTTGGGATTTCCTCATTTTCTTTACCTGCTTTCTCAGCTCCTCAATCGCTACTCCATGTGCTACCAAGGTGTTCATTATGGTGGTCTGGTTCTCCAAGAGCTTCTTCAATGTATCCTCTGCTGTCGGAGGAACCTGAGGTGCCAGAATGGATGACTGCGCTGCAACATTACTGGATATGTCAGACAGCTTTGCATTGGCTATCTGCATCCAGTTGTTAAGGCTCGCTAGTGTTTGGGAGACTCGTAACGCAGATAGTAGATGAGTGGGCATAGGCACTAGCTTCAAAACCGAGGTGGAACTTGTAATATGTGCTGCTGAAGGACATGAAGAAGGAGGTGGAGGCATAGTTGTTGCACTATCTTAAGGCTCTACTGAAGTATGGCACGTCAACTGTCTCAGCAGCTACCCCGGCAGGCTCGTCAGATTTGCCCGCAGTAGTAGGGGGTTGACCCTTCTTCTTTGGGTTTTCACCACCCATCAAAGAATACCATGAGAAAGGCTTCTTCGCCCACACCTTAGTAACAAAATCCCTCAGCTCCACTCGTGCATCTGTAAGGTACTCAGTGATGGTGTTGGGATACGGGTAAGAGGTGTAACCTTGCCTGGCAACCACAGACATGTTGGCTGATATCACAGTACCAATATTGATTGGGTACATGGCCATATAGAGGAGACTAGCACTATCCGCGGAATCGGAAGATTAGTTTCATTTTGGCACGAGTCTAGTTTCTTGCACACGAATGTCTTCCATCCATTTGACTCAAAGTTTAGGGAGTTCTACTGAATAGGAACCCCTGTTGTGATCCACGGTGGAGGCGGCCTTGGAGCTGCAAGAATTTCAGCTAGCCACAGGCGAGCTGCATCTCCCAGTGCTAGCTTTTCTAGGTATTGACAGACTCCAAATCCTTAAAACCTAAATAAGTGTTCAGGGTGTTCTGGTCGATTATCATCTTCATAAGTAAATTGCAACAATGACACAACATGTTTCCTCTATTTTGATCTACTATTTGAAGATGAAAGACATATGGGATGGGGTTGACTCTATTATGCTTATACCTTCTTGTTGTGATAAATCAAAGGATTTTGTAACTCATTTGAGGAGCCAAAAACTATTTCAGTTCCTCATGGGCTTGAATGATGGATACAGTCCGGCTCACAACCAAATTCTCATGATGTCACCTACACCCTCTTTCAACCAAGCTTTTGCACTAATTGTGCAAGATGAAACTCAAAAACAAGTTGCATGTGCAGCTTACTATTCGAATGAACATATGGATCCAACTGCTCTTTTCACTACAAGGAATGGATTACAGCATCAAAAAAAGCCATCTGTGTATTGTGAATTTTGAAACATGAAAGGACACACGAAGGATAACTGCTACAAGCTGATGCAAATGTAAGTTTTGTCATATGAAGGGGTATCTTCAAGAGAACTGATACAAGATCATAGGATATCCTAGTGATTTCAAGGGGGAAAAGAAGGCTAATGCATACTAGAGAAATGGTGAAAGCACCATACCTCAGCACACCAGAAACAGACCATAAGGACAGGCACCAAACTTTACACAAGAGCAGTATCAACAGATCTTAACATGCCGAGCAAATCTCCAATGACTGAACACAATGCAAACATGGCAGGTATGGTCTCTTCAATCAATGAAGCTGACTTAAAATGGATAGTAGATACAGCCATACATGGGCAATTAATCACAAAATTAGTGATAAAAATGCTTTATGTGATAGCACGATGGTAGGAAACTCTAAAAATGTGCAACTCCCAAATGGAGAGGTTGTAGCCATCACTCAGATAGGAAATTGTCAGTTAACTGGAGGTGATCTACTTGAGAATGTGTTGTGTGTGCTAGAATATAAGTTCAACGTCTTGTCTGTTTCAATGTTGACAAAGAGCTTGAACTATTATGATACTTTCTTTCCTGACTTCTTCATCCTGTTTCAAAGTTGACAAAGAGCTTGAACTGTTATGCTACTTTCTTAAATTCTTCATACTTCAGGACCTCTTCACTGGGAAGGTGAAGGAGATTTGTAAAGAGGATGAAGGTTTGTATGTTCTCCATTCTCAGAGGAAAGGAACTGTACCAGTTGGTAAGAAGTCTATCGCAGTGACAAAGACAGTAGATGCAGATACCTGGCATAAAGGATAGGACATATTTCTATGTATGTATTGAGGAAGATTACTAAGTTTAGGAATAAATCTAGTTTCAGCATTGATCATTGTGATGTATGTCCAATAGCTAGGCAGACTAGAATGCCACTTCCACTAGTGATAATAAATCTGTTGAAACTTTCAACTTGTTGCATATGGATGTTTGGGGTCCTTATAGAGTGGATACATACAATGGAATGAGGTATTTTCTTATAGTGGTTGATGATTTTTCTAGATGGACATGGGTGTTCTTGATGCATATGAAATGTGATGTAGTTCTTAGTTTGGTTCATACACAGTTTGAAAAACAGGATAAACTTTTAGGTTAGATAATGAAACTGAATTTTTTAACCAGAATTGTGCAGAGTTATTCAAAATGGAATAATTCACCAAAGTTCATCTCCACACACACCCTAACAAATGGGGTGGCGGATAGGAGACATAGACACATCCTTGAAACTGCTCGAGCACTTAGATTTCACGGTCATCTTCCAATCAGATTCTAGGGAGATTGCATTGAGGCTGCAGTTTACATCATCAATCGAGTACCATCTTTAGTACTTGGAAATAAGATGTCATATGAGTTAATTTATCACAAACAACCTTCCTTCTCACATATTAGAACTCTTGGTGTTCTTTGCTATGCAACCAATCTGCTGAGAAGGGACAAATTTAGACCAAGGGCTACTAAAGCAATCCTACTAGGATATCTGCCCACTCAAAAGGGATTTAACATATATGACAGTGACAACAAGACAACATTTGTGAGCAGAGATGTAATCTTCTATGAATCAATCTTCCCTTTCAACCTTGTTTCTCAGAAAGACTTACCATCACTCGCTCAGCAAGTTCATTATGATTGGGAGTTTACCTCTTTTGATGACTTACAATACCAGGGTGCAATTGAATCTATTCAGCAACAAGAACCACCAGAACCACCATCGTCACCTATTCATATTACACATGGAGATGCAACACCTTATCCAAAAGTACAAGTACATGTGGATGCATGGGAAAATTCCACTAGTGAGAATGACACAAGCTCAATGGAAGTTATGCCTGTTGTGGAAGTCATTGCAGCATAGATGATTCAGGCTCCTACAGCTCTTACAGTGGCTACTATACAGGCTCCTACTACACTAAGGAAGTCTAAAAGAACAAGCAAACCTCCCATATGGCTCAAGGATTTTTTAAGTCTAGAATCTGGATGGAAGGCAACAGCTAGTAATTGTCTGTACCCATTATCTAATGTGTTATGCAAGTCTCTCAGCTGCATATTATAGCTACACTAAGGAAGTCTGAAAGAACAAGCAAACCTCCCATATAACTCAAGGATTTTGTGAGTCTAGAATCTAGATAAAGAGAAGGCAACAGCTAGTAGTTGCCTATATCCATTATCTAATGTGCTATGCAAGTCTCTCAACTGCATATTAGAGTTATGTAGCAAAGATGTCAATAGAAGTAGAACCTAAGTCCTATTATGAAGCGGCTGAAGACTGTAGGTGGGTTGAGGCCATGAAGGCTGAAATTCAAGCTTTAGAAGATAACAACACCGGGGATGTAGTACCATTGCCTAATGGTAAAAGAGCCATAGGTTGTAAATGGGTATACAATATCAAGTACAAGGCCACTTGTGAAATAGAGAGGTTCAAAGCAAGGCTAGTAGCAACAGGGTATAATCAGAATGAAGGGGTTGATTACCAAGAGACCTTTTCACCAGTGGTGAAAATGGTCACTGTCAGAATTGTATTATCTTTGGCAGTAGTCAATGGTTGGTGTATCTATTAGATGGATGTCTTTAATGCATTTATATAGGGAGATCTTCATGAGAAAGTATATATCCAATTGCCTCAAGGCTTTTCTCGTCCATCTGACAAGCCACTTGCCTGCAGATTACTTATATCTCTCTGTGGGCTTAAACATGCCTCTAGACAGTGGAATATCAAATTAACCACTACCTTGCTTTATTCTGGCTTCACTCAGAGTCACCTTAACTATTCTTTACTCACGAAGAAAGTAGGAGACAAGTTAGTCGTTGTTCTGATTTATGTTGATGATCTCCTCATCATAGGGAATGATCCTACTTTGATTCAAGACACAAAAGATGTATTGCAAAGAAACTTTAAGATCAAGGATTTGGGAGAACTTAGGTACTTTCTTGGCCTAGAGTTTGCAAGAACTAAAGATGGCATCCTCATGCATCAGAGGAAATATGCCTTGGAGTTCATTTCTGATTGGGGCTAGCTGGTTCCAAGCCTCTTGGAGCTCTTCTAGAGCTGAATCTCAAGTTTACCTCTACAGAATTTGATCAACATGTTGGGCAATCTCAAGACACCTTGTTACCTGATCCTGGAGTGTTAGTTTGTATGGGTCCACCAAACCGTAGATTACCTGGTCCCCAATAAAATTTTGCTGAGAATGCAAATAAAATAGTACGTAAATAAGACAAAGGATTTTTACGTGGAAAAATCCCACACAAGGGGATCAAAAAACCACGACCTACACTGTAGTTTTTTACTTCCCGAACATGCAATCCACCTATCACAAGCCACTTTGCAATGATTCCTATTGCAAAGGATTTACTCAACTAACTTGTGGTACTCTTACCACAAGTCACTTTGTGACTTCCTAGTTACAAAGGCTTTTTCTAACTTGTGATGTTCTCACCACAAGCCACTTTGTAACTCTACAATTACAAAGACTTTTCCTTATGACTAAATCTAGTCACAACATAAACTCAAGGGGTTTACGGATTTACAAGAGGATTCCTAATCAAACGCTTCTAGGCAAGTAGTTTAGGAGATACAATAAGTACAATAACAAGGTTACAACTCAACTAGGACAACAACAGGATATCTTTTAGGAACTGGTCCATAGTTGTGTTCAACCTTGTTCTTTAAGCTTGTGAGGATTAATTTCTCTATTTTTGCAAGAGGCTTGAATGAGAAACAGAAACCTTCCAGTGATGTTTTTGTATAAAACTCATTGTGGGTACATCTTGATCACATCACATGAAATGATGTGAGTACTTTGTTTGGTTAGAGAATGAGTGGGCGGACAATGCAGTGCGGCAGAAATAGTGTCGTTAGTCACTTCATTTCCAACTGTGTCCAATTGACTCTATACTGCTATGAGGAAACCACAAGAGTATCAGGTCCTTGTGTGAGTTCCTAGCTCCTGAGGCTGTAGCAGTTCAACTTTAGCTGGAATCCGTTAAAGCTTGCAGCAGTCCAAGTAGGTCAGATTCCCTATCTGGTTCTTAACAGTAAGTTTGTTAGATTATCAAAACATAAGGCAAGAGTATTTAAAATCTATCAATTTCCCCCTTTTTGATAATGAAAAACTTAACATTTAGAGAGTAGAATTAAGGCAGTAAGAACCCGTTTTAAATACTCAGGGAACACAAAGTTCCCCCTAAGACTATGCCTTATCGTAACAATAGTTCATACGGTCAGAGCAGCCAGTTCCCCCATGTGTTTCCCCTGAGTATTATTTTACCCCTTTTGGCATCATTAGAAAGAATAACATCAAAAAGAAGTCCAGCTAAGCTAACTCATGCCACATATGTGCACACAATCATGATAGAGAATAGAACAAAGAAAGAGAGTACTGACATAATAAAATGAGGAGATTGATATTAATAAAGATTTAATATGCCTCCGCTTTTGAAAAAAGCGAGAAGCAACATTGGACTTATCAAGGGGAGTAGTAGTGTTTCATCTCAACCACAAAAAAACATCCGCCAAATCATCAACAAAGAACAAAAAAAAATAACCATATCCAGGAAACTGGTCACTGAAGGAGAACTTAGGGGGCACTAAGAGTAAAAGGCTTGGTAGCTGCAGCAAGTGTTTGGAGAACGAGGTATGTTCGGGCGTTTGCCGACTTTTGCTCATTGAGCAGTTCTGCTTTCAGGTTCTCTATTTGCGCCCTGAGATCAGCATTCTCCTGTGTCAAACAAGCCACTTCATCATTCGACATCGGAACCCCTCTGGCTTGCTGACCTTCCAGGATAGCATTCCTAGTCTTTAACCGACGAATTTCCTCAGCTGCACTATTCTAGGCATTGATAAGCTGAGAAACGGTTGATGTACTTCCTACCCTCCCCCCCATACTTTTCCACACACTCGCACTCTTCCAAAGTTGTTTGTGAGAAGATCTACTTTCGAGTCCCCACTTTACCCATTCCCAGTGGGAGTTTAAAGAATTTGAACACTAGAGTAAGCAAGAATCCACTAGGAAGGTCATGATTACCATCCTTGAAGGTGGCAACCTTTTGCATGTGTTCAATCATAATAGAAAGTAGACTCACAGGATTGAGACCGTCTAGTTCCTCCATTAGGAATAGGTCATACTTAGAAGTCACTAACCTCCTTTCAGCTCGAGGCAATAGGACTTTGTTAACCAATTCAAACAGCAGCTGGTAAACAATGAGTAGTGCTTTCTTATGGATCTGGTCCCCTTTCTGGTTAGCATTGTCTTTTACCACTGCACTTCTGAAGTTATACTGACACACATCTCTTACACTCGATACACCAATTGTAGGAACTTTTAAGATCTCTCCAAGCAATTTTACATCAAAGACTATGTCCACCCCATTGACCAAAGCACCTACATAGTCAGTGTCAACTGGAAAAAGGCTAGCGAAGAAACTTTGTACCTCCTCCTAATACACCTTAAGTGCATCAATGTGAAATAGATGCACCCAACGTTGAAACTCGAACATTTCCAAAATTTGGCACATTCCAGCCATCTCAGAGATTGCGGGGTCAAAAGTACAACCCAACAGAACTTTTTGATGCCTCAGGCGCTCAGAGCCAAGGCTGACTTCACTTCTCATTTTCTTCACAGACCTAGGTTCTTCAAAAGATTCAGACTTGTGTCTCCCAAACTTCTCTCACTGACTTTGCCCCTTCCCTTGGACTTGACTAGGGCATCCTCATCAGACGTAGAAAACTCACCCACTACCTCCTTCGTCTTAGACTTAGATGTTGACCCTTTCTCTATTGAAATAGGCTTTGTCTTTTTCGAAGACCGCCTAACAAGTGAACCAGGTTTCTCTAGGTTCCCTCTTCCACCTCGATTATAGGGATCGCCTTATCACTAATAGGTACACCATCCTTCACCAACTTTCTTCTTTTCTTCTTACTACTCTTCTTGCTCTTTTGGAGAGCAAAGTCATAGGCCACTATAACTTGAAGCCAAGTAGTAGATCATTTGATTTCAAACTCAGGGGTGGACACAACCTTTCGCTTACTTATGAAGGCATCAAGAGCCACATTATCTAGGTCTTCTTCATCACTGGATCTCAGTTCAGGTGCTTGAATTTCCAGGGGCACAGCATCGAATGCAGGAACAGCATTGTCCTGGGGATGAGAGCTCTGACCTGGGTCCTCCGGAGAGGGATCAGGTTTCCTCATGTGATGCCCCAGTAGTATCTGCTACTACATCCCCTTCAACGGCCATAATGGACCCTTCTTCCTCCACACTGTGTGTCTCATTTTTCTGGGATGTAATCTCATGTAATACACCATCAGCGAATAAACACCGTTACAACATCTTTCTCTTCCTCAATCGGTGCTTCCACAACCAAGGAATCGGTGGCAACGATGGCAGAACCCTTTGTGACCTTAGTATTTTAACCTTGTTCTCCACTTAGGGCTTGACTGGTGGGAACATCAGACGATGGGGAGAACGTAGCAGTAGTTTCAAGGGTTTCTGAATTGGGAAGAGATAGGGAAACTGGGGAAGGTGTGACTGTAGCAGCAGGAGTAATAGAGGGTGAGGAAGGCTCAGTGAGAACAGAAGGTTCCATAGATTGATCACTGGTAGTTACAACTGAGGCAAGGAGATCGGAAGTCTCCTCAGCCGTTGAAAGAAGTGGTGTGATGATCCTCCCTTTTGGGTGATTCTAGTGTAGGACTTATGGTTAAGAAGAGCAGAAGAGAGGGTTTTTAAAAGGAGAGGATAATTATGAAGAGATAGGAATAGGCACATGTTCTAAAACGACGGTTGGGCGTGGAGAATTGCAATGTTTCATAGGGAGATGGAACGTTTTGAAATGAAGGGACGTGACAGTAGGATCTGAAAAGTTGATGACATGGCAGTTGTATTTTGTACCCTTTTTAAGACGTGTATTAAAAGGATGCACAGAACTACAAACCTTTGGTACAACAACCTGGTTCTTGGAAAAAAAATTGAAAAGAATAAATCCCTTTTTATCATTCATGCACTGCATCTATCGCCTCTATGCTCATCATGCGAGTTTACCTGCAACGGTATTGAAGTGAGTTAGACATGGCCAGAAAACACTTTGAGCCAGTTATTTCTTAAGGGTAAAGTAGCTAAAGAGGAATCAAGTTCTCAATTTGGCTTCAACAACCCCAGCTTCACTAGGTTTCTTTCAAACTGTTCCCTACTTAGCACCTTGATAAAAATGTCTGCAATTTGTTCTTCTGTGCTACAGAACTTCATACATATCAATCCTTGCTCCACATTGTCTCTCAGAAAATGATGCCTCACATCGATATGTTTTGTCCTTTTATGTTGAACTGGATTCTTGGTCATGTTGAGTGCACTTGTGTTATCACATAGAAGGGAAACACTCTCAGTGAGTACCCCAAAGTACTCCAGTTGCTACTTGATCTATAGAAGCTGAGCGCAGCAGGATACTGCAGCTACATATCCAGCTTCAGCTGTTGAAAGAGCCACTGAATTTTGCTTCCTTGTACCCCAAAAGATAAGACATGAACCTAAGAAGTGAGCCATTCAAGAAGTGCTTTTTCTATCCACAAGATAACCTGCATAGTGTGCATCAGCATACCCATTCAGATTAAAACTATCACTCGATGGATAATACAGCACTAGATCCTGTGTTTCTTTGAGATATCTTAGTATTCTTTTGGAAGCCTTCAAGTGAGCTTCCTTGGGATTTTATTGAAACCTCACACACAGCCCCACGTTGAAAAAAATATCAGGTCGACTGGCAGTGAGATAGAGGAGAGACCCAATAATCCCTCTATACATGGTTTGATTCACAGGAGATCCAGTTTCATCCATGTCCAGTCTAGTGGCAATTGCAATGGGAGTGTCTGTCACCTTTGATGCTTCCATGTCAAACCTTTCCAAGAGCTCCCTGGTGTATTTTTGCTGACAAATGGATATACCCTTTGGGGTCTGTTTTACTTGAAAACCCAAGAAGAAGTTTAATTCCCCCATCATGCTCATTTCAAATTCATTTCTCATGAGTATTGTAAATTCTTCGCACAGAGTCAACTGTTGCTCCAAAAATGATATCATCAACATAAACCTGAACAATGAGCAGGTTTCTTCCTCGTTTCTTTAAGAAAAGAGTGTTGTCAATTTTCTCTCTCTTAAAACCATTTTCTAAGAGGAACTTTGACAGTCTTTCATACCAAGCTCAAGGAGCCTGCTTTAGCCCGTATAGAGCTTTGTCCAATTTGAACACATATTCAGGGTTCTCATGACATTCAAATCCTGGAGGTTGTTTCACATAGACTTCTTCCTTAAGGAGTCCATTCAAAAATGCACTCTTGACATCCATTTGGAACAGGGTGAATTCCATATGAGATGCAAAAGCGATTAGAATTATGATAACCTCCATGCGAGCCACTGAGCAAATGTCTCATCATAGTCAATCCCTTCCTCCTGATTGTAGCCTTGGACCACTAGCCTGGCCTTGTTCCTTGTGGTAATTCCATGTTCATCGAGCTTGTTTCTGAATATCCACCTGGTTCCTATAATGGTTCGATCTGGGGGTCTAGGTACCTGGTGTCGCACATTGTTTCTCTCAAACTGATGCAGCTCGTCTTGCATGGCTGTAATCCAATCTGCATCTTTCAAGGATTCCTTGATATTTTTGGGTTCTATCTGGAAGAGAAAGGCTGAGAAGGCAAGTGAATTTCTGGCTCTTGAGCTGGTTTGTACTCCGGAATCTAGAGGAGTGATGATGTTGTCTATAGGATGAGAGCTTTGGTGCCTCCAGTTAGACGCCTGAGGTTCATTCTGAGAGGAGGAAGGTACGTTTGGCTAATTTTCCTCTATCCTTTTCCCAGGTGCTAGTGGATTTCCCTGAACTATATCAACCACTCTTTCTTCAGCTTCAGTGGTTGTAATTGAAGTGCTTGTTCTGTTGATGATGAGGCAGCATTGCCTTCATTTGGCTCCTTTACTAGACTCATCATATCTGCCTTTCCGTTTGTCATGTTAATGACTTCACCAGGAATTATTAAGGGTTCTCCATCTTGATCTTCCTCAGCACTCTTCTCAAATGATGGA
Source organism: Nicotiana glauca (assembly GCA_026770625.1). Lineage (NCBI taxonomy): Eukaryota > Viridiplantae > Streptophyta > Magnoliopsida > Solanales > Solanaceae > Nicotiana > Nicotiana glauca. The sequence goes on from MU739493.1 coordinate 107,276, forward strand.
TAAGATTCATCAAAAATAACATGGACACTTTCCTCAACACATTGAGTCCACTTGTTATATATCTTGTAAGCCTTTCTTTGAGAAGGGTAACCCAGAAATATTCCTTCGTCACTCTTAGCATCGAATTTACCAAGCTGATCCTTTTCATTATTGAGAACATAGCATTTTCATCCAAATATTTTTAGGTGAGTCAGCTCGGGTTTTCTTCCATTCAACAGTTCATATGGGGTCTTGTTCAGAAGTGATCTGATCATGCACCTGTTTACTAAGTAGCAGGCAGTGTTGACAGCTTCAGCCCAGAAGTTCTTTGTAATTCCACTGTCAATCAGCATTGTTCTTTCCATTTCTTCTAGAGTTTTGTTCTTCCTTTCTACTATTCCATTTTGCTGGGGAGTTCTGGGAGCTGAGAAGTTGTGAGTGATGCCATTTTCATTACAGAATTCATCAAATTTGGCATTGTCAAATTCTATCCCATGATCTAATCTAATGCATGCAACTCTAGACTACATCTTTATCTGGATTTTCTTCACAAAGGCCACAAACACTTCAACAATTTCATCTTTTGTTCTGAGAAACAGAGTCCATATGAACCTGGAATAGTCATCCACGATTACGAAAATGTATCTTTTTCCTCCTCTGCTTTGCACTCTCATAGGTCCACAGAGATCTATATGCAGAAGCTCAAGTGGCTTTGAGGTGCTCACAACTCTTTTAGACTTAAAGGAAGAATTCACATGTTCTCCTCTAGCACAGGCATCACAGACTTTTTGCATCTTGAATTATGACATAGGCAGACCATGGACCAAGTCCTTCTGAATTGGTTTGTTCAGAAGAGAAAAGCTTGCATGGCCTAGTCTTCTGCGCCATAGTTCAGCATCATCGTCAACAGCTTTCAAACAACTCAGATCACCATTCTGTAAGGATTCAAAATCAGCAACATAGATGTTCTTGTACCTTTTGTCCACCAGTACTATTTCACCGGTCACAAGGTCAGTGACTATACATATTTTGGACAAGAATTCCACCTTGTTTCCTTTATCACAGATTTGAGAAACACTCGGGAGACTGTACTTAAGTCCATTGACATAGTACACATTTTCAAAATAGAATGAGCGAGTCACTTCCCAACTTTTCCAACTCCAAGAATATACCCCTTTTTACCATTGCCAAAGGATACACTCCCTCCTTGCAGGGCTTTTAGTGAAAGAAAGTCTGTGGTGCTCTCATTCATGTGTTTTGAACACCCACTATCCATGAACCATTGTTGACCATTTCCTTTCACTGTTCCCTGCACTAGAGATTATGAGTTAGTTTTAGGAACCCAAACAAGTTTGGGTCTCTTGTAGTAAGCAAGAGGATGAATAAGAGTCCTCTTAGTCCATGCAGGTAATATGCATTTTTTGTGAGTGGAACCTGGTCCCTCTTTTGTAGTTACCGTTTCAGCAAACACTTTGTCTTTCTGAACTGGTTGATTCTTGGCCTGCACACCTTCCTTGAAACACCCAGTGTTCCTACATCGGATACGAGGCCGATTATCAGAGACAGTGATGTACTTACTGTGAGGGTTGTGAGGAGATTTCTCCCTTTGGAACCCTGCTCCCTGCCTTTTTTCTCAATCATTAGTAAGTAAGGCAGTGGTAGCTTCTGAGGACCAGGTCCACTTTAGGGACTTCTCAAGATCATTCATTACTCTTTCTAGATTTCTCCCTTTGGAACCCTGCTCCCTGCCTTTTTTCACAATCATTAGTAAGTAAGGCAGTGGTAGCTTCTGAGGACCAGGTCCACTTTAGGGACTTCTCAAGATCATTCATTACTCTTTCTAGATTTCTCCCTTTGGAACCCTGCTCCCTGCCTTTTTTCACAATCATTAGTAAGTAAGGCAGTGGTAGCTTCTGAGGACCAGGTCCACTTTAGGGACTTCTCAAGATCATTCATTACTCTTTCTAGATTTCTCCCTTTGGAACCCTGCTCCCTGCCTTTTTTCACAATCATTAGTAAGTAAGGCAGTGGTAGCTTCTGAGGACCAGGTCCACTTTAGGGACTTCTCAAGATCATTCATTACTCTTTCTAGATTAGTTTGGAGAAGCTCGTTTTTCTCAATTTCAGCACACATCCTAAATCTCATAGCTTTCACCTCATTTTCAAGCCTAATGTGTTCCTCACTTGCTATCTCCTTTCCCTTTTCAGAACTTTCAGGTTTTGACTTAGTCCATGATTTCACTATTTTTTCCGTTTGGTCTGAAATTTCTGCCAACAGATCACTCTTTTCTTTTCTGAGGACTTCAATGGTTTTCTTATGGTCAGTAACTACAACCACTAAGTCGTCTCTAATATGTTCAGATTCTCTTAATTCTAAGATCAAAGAATCCTATCCTCTACAAGACTATGAAAGATAGTGATTAAAACATCAGCTAAAGACATGAGTTTTTTTGGAGAATAGGATTTCAGATTTCTCTGAACATCCCTGAAGTTTACCTCTTTGTTGTCATTGCCTTCATCATCGTCTGATTGAGCCATCAAAGCTAAAGTTGAGTCATATCCAATCTCCTCGCCTTCAACTGCCATCATGGAACTATCACGAGTATTAAGTTTATCTTCAGAATGTTTTACTTGTGTAGTTACCTCATGAGCTGTTTGCAAAGCTTCCCATATCTCCATGGCAGTGTCGCGGGTAGATATTCTATTATACTATTTAGGTTCCATTCAACATACTAGAATTTTCTTGGCACGAAAATTCTTCTCCACAGTTTTCTTGTCTGCTTCAGTGTATTCTTCGCTGGTTTTTTCCATTGAAAATGGAAACTCCTTTAGTACCTTGATTGGAACATAAGGACCATCGCAAATGATATCCCATAGCTCACAATCCTCAGCCATGATGAAATCGTGCGTTCCAGCTTTCCACCACCAATAGCATTGTCCATTAAACTTGGGGGGGTCGGTATATGGATTGACCTTCTTCAAAATTTGGTGGAGCTACCATGAAAATCCTTCCTAGGTGTTAGCCTGATAGGAGGAACCTGCTCTGATACCAATTGTTAGTTTGTATGGGTCCACCAAACCGTAGAGTACCTGGTCCTCTACAAGATTCGGCTGGAATGCTAATAAAACAGTAGGTAAGTAAGGCAGAGGATTTTTATGTGGAAAAATCCCACACAAGGGGATCAAAAAACTACGACCTACACTGTAGGCTTTTGACTTTACTAACTTGCAATCTACCTATTACAAGCCACTTTGCAATGATTCCTATTGCTAAGGATTTAATAAACTAACTTGTGGTACTCTTACCACAAGCCACTTTGTGACTTCCTAATTACAAAGGCTTTTTCTAACTTGTGATGCTCTCACCACAAGCCACTTTGTAACTCTACAATTACAAAGACTTTTCCTTATGACTAAATCTAGTCACAACAGAAACTCAAGGAGTTTACGGATTTACAAGAGGATTCCTAATCAAACGCTTCTAGGTAAGCAGATTAGGAAATACAATAAGTACAATAACAAGGTTACAACTCAACTAGGACAACAACAGGCTATCTTTTAGGAACTGGTCCGTAGTTGCGTTCAACCATGTTCTTCAAGCTTGTGAGGATTGATTTCTCTATTTTTGCAAGAGACTTGAATGAGAAACAGAAACCTTCCAGTGAATTTATTTTATAAAACTCATTATGGGTACATCTTGATCACATCACATGAAATGATATGAGTACTTTATTTGGTTAGAGAATGAGTGGGCGGACAGTACAGTACGACAGAAACAGTGCTGTCAGTCACTTCATTTCCTGATGTGTCCAATTGACTATGTACTGCTATGAGGATACCACAAGAGTATCAGATCCTTGTGTGAGTTCCTAGCTCCTGAAGCTGTACCAGTTCACCTTTAACTGGAATCCGTTAAAGCTTGCAGCAGTCTAAGTAGGTCAGATTCCCTATCTGGTTCTTAACAGTAAGTTTGTTAGATCATCAAAACATAAGGCAAGAGTATTTAAAATCTATCATGGAGGCTATCAAAGGCTCATTGGTCAAATACTCTTCTTACCATCAACAGACCAGATATTTCCTATGATGTCCAATGCCTTAATTAGATTATGCATGCCCCTATGGCTTCTCATATGGAAGCTGCTGATAACTATGATTTTAACACATTTTATGCCCATACTTGCCTGCGCTTTGAGTGTAATTTGCTACAAAATAGACCCAAAATGCTTACAGATTGCACTTGATTGCAGGTTTGAGCGAGAAAGTGGCAAAACGTCAAAGATCGACTCAAAATGGAGTGAAACCTGCTCAAGTGTCAAAGATCATTGAAGTGATGAAATTCAGAGCTTGGTGCGGGCCGCACCATCATGTCATGCGGCCGCATTTGATAAGTTCAGAGAAGGCACAAGTTACAAGTCCAATCCATGCGGCCGCGGTCCAAATCATGCGGTCCGCGGTCACCTCATGCAGCCGTACAATCTTGATATGCGATCGCGCCAAAGAATTCAGAGAGGTGTCATTTTCCAGTAGCAAGCGACGCGGCCGTGGTCAAGTTCACGCGGTCCACGCCCAGTCAATGTGGCCGCACAACAGGTTCACGCGGTCCGCATCATAGGAGTTCAGAGCCCAGACATAAGCCATTCATGCGGCCGCACAACAAGTTCACGCGGTCTGCGCTGGTCTCCATGCAGTCGCATGTAAACTTTATGCGGTCCGCATCACCTGTTTCAGAGAGCAAGAATTAGAAGTCAAATATCCAAGTGCGGCCGCGGTCGTGTTTGTGCGGCCCGCACTGACCCCGCAGGGGCATTTTTGTCCAGTTTTTCCAGCCCACTATAAATAGATCATTTTACCATTTTTAGGTTAAGTTTTGTATATCAGATAGCTGCTGCAATCATGAGACATATGTTTTAGCCTATTTTTAGCTTATTTCATCATAGATTATTGTAGTTTAACATTAGCAATTAATTAATATGGTTGTTTCACCTTCTATTTCTTCAGTTTCTTCTTTAATTATGTCTAGCTAAACCCATTAGCTAGGGTTGTGACTCAACCCTAGTGTGGGTAATTGATGGGTGTTGCTTCCTAATGATAGATTGATATTGGGTGTTTTTTATTTGGGTTAATTTTATGGTTTAATTAAGGATTGGTAGTTGCAAACAATGATTCTAGCTTAGTGGGTCTTGACTCTTCTTGAGAAAGAGTTTATGACCCCAAAATTGACCCAACAAGGAATTAGGATGGACCCATGAGAAATGGTAGTCCCAATTAACGGGTTAAACCTCGAGAGAGTAATCACCCTAATTGAACCCTAGTTGCTTGGTCTAATTGGCCTACCCAATTGGTCTCGAGAGAGTCAATTGGAAAAAATCGCTCTCTCTATCGAGAGGTGTGAGAGTGGGTACAATTGTGCAACGGTTATAACATTGATCCCAAATATGTCAATCTATTATTAGTAGTTTCTACCCGTTAGTTAACCACCTAGGTGATGCCATGACCCTAGTGCCTTTCTCTATTTTAATTACAACTTAGCAAATATTTCTTTAGCATAATTTAGTCTTACCCTTAGTTGATAATAGTAGTTGATAATAGAAAATCCAAAAATGTTAGAAGTGCAATTAGAAGCACAAACGCATTCTTAGTCTATACAAATACTCAACTCCATTCCAAGCTCCCTGTGGAAAATCGACCCC
>MU739493.1:114621-134583 GCA_026770625.1 Nicotiana glauca
CTACCAAGTGACACGATAGTAAACCCTAAGGGCGGGCAAAACAATCATGTGATGGCGGTGACCACGCGAAGTGGAAGAGGCGGTGATGTGCATGCCTCAAGAGAAAATCAAGCTATGGTTGATGAAGATGAGTTGCGTGATGATGATATGCCTTTAGGGGTTGAAGATGTAGTGGAACCAAGTGTGAGAAATGATATGCGGATTGATATTCATGAGGTTAAGGAGGAGACACAAGAGGCCGTGAACCTGTCTAGGGAACACGTGATTGATATGCCCGAGTCGGTGGTGCCCAAAGCCAAGGCACCCTGCCTAGGCCTCCTCCGCCCTATCCTCCAAGCAAAAGGGTGACAACCAATTCAAGAAATTCATTGAGATGATGAAGAGTTTGACTATAAATGTGCCTTTGGTGGAGGCACTCGAGCAAATGCCGGGGTACGCAAAGTTCATGAAGGATTTGGTTACAAAAAAGAGATCAATGGAGTGTGAGACAATCAAGATGACCCATCAAGTGAGTGCAATTGTACACTCTATGGCTCTAAAACTTGAGGACCCCGGCGCATTCACTATCCCGTGTACCATTGGAATTGTCGACTTTGCAAAAGCCCTTTGTGACTTGGGGGCAAGTATAAACTTAATGCCATATTCGGTCTTCAAGACTTTGGAAATCGGATAACCTCGCCCGACTTCAATGAAGCTCCAAATGGCGGATAGGTCAATGAAGCGGCCTTTGGGTATAATCGATGATGTCCTTGTTCATGTTGATAAATTCATCTTGCCGGCCGACTTCATGATACTAGATTATGAGGTGGACTTTGAAGTCCCAATTATCCTTGGAAGACCTTTCCTAACTACGGGGAAGGCTTTGGTCGATGTCGAGGCGGGAGAGTTGACCTTCCGTGTTGGTGATGAAAAGGTGGTGTTCCATGTGTGCAAGTCTATTAGGCAACCAAATAGCACCGAGGTGTGCTCGTTTGTTGACATTGTCACGGCGGTGATAGTGGATGACACAAGCGCAATGATTAATGTTGAAGATCCACTTCAAGCTGTGCTTTTGAACATGGAGGCTAATGATGATGCCGGGAGAATTGAATGTGTAAATGCTTTGCATGGTATGGGCTCGTATTCTTATGAGCCTAGGAAGTTATCCTTGGACCTTGAGAATCGCAAAACTCCCCCAACCAAGCCATCTATTGAGGAGCCACCGGTGTTGGAGTTGAAACCACTTCCTCCTCACCTCAGGTATGAATACTTGGGCCCTAATTTCACCTTGCATGTTATTCTTTCGTCTGGCTTAACTAACATGCAGGTTGACGCCACTTTGGCGGTTCTACAAAAGCGCAAGACGGCAATGGGATGGATATTGGCAGATATTCGGGGTATAAGCCCCACTTTTTGCATGCACAAGATCATTTTGGAGGAGGATGCAAGGCCGTCTCTTGAACATCAAAGAAGATTAAATGAAGTTATGCAAGAGGTGGTAAAGAAAGAGGATATCAAGTGGTTGGACTCCGGTGTGGTTTACCCAATTTCGGATAGTTTATGGACCTCTCCGGTCCAATGTGTGCCAAAGAAGGGTAGAATGACGGTCGTCACTAATTCCAACAATGAGTTGATTCCTACTCGGACGGTTACGGGTTGGAGAGTGTGTATGGATTATAGAAAGCTCAACAAGGTCACGAGAAAAGATCATTTCCCTCTACCATTCTTGGACCAAATGCTCGATCGTCTTGCGGGCCGGGCTTATTATTCTTTTCTAGATGGCTACTCGGGGTACAATCAAATTCTCATTGCCCCGGAGGATCAGGAGAAGACAACCTTTACATGTCCATATGGCACATTCGCGTTTTTGAGAATGTCATTTGGACTTTGTAATGCCCCAGCGACCTTCCAAAGATGTATGGTGGCAATTTTCACCGACATGGTGGAGGATATTCTGGAGGTCTTCATGGACGATTTCAGCGTGGTGGGGGACTCATTTGAGGAATGCCTAGTGAACTTGGATAAGGTGTTGAAAAGATGTGAAGAAACCAATCTTGTACTCAACTGGGAGAAATGTCACTTTATGGTGCAAGAGGGTATTGTGTTGGTTCACAAAATCTCAAAACATGGAATGAAGTCGATAAGGCAAAAATTGAGGTGATCTCAAGGCTCCCTCCCCCTATTTCTATCAAAGGGGTGAGGAGTTTTCTTGGTCACGCCGGGTTCTACCGGCGATTCATTAAAGACTTCTCGAAAGTTGTGAACCCGCTTTGTAAATTGTTGGAAAAGGATGTCAAGTTTGTCTTTGATGAGAGGTGCATGGAGTCCTTTGAGCTATTGAAACACAAGTTAACCACAACTCCTATCATCACCATACCTAATTGGGAATTGCCTTTTGAACTTATGTGCGATGCGAGTGATGTGGCGGTAGGTGCGGTGATTGGCCAAAGAATCAACAAAATGTTCCATCTTGTGTATTATGCTAGCAAACGATGAATGAGGCCCAAAGAAACTACACGGTGACGGAAAAGGAGCTATTGGCTATTGTGTTTGCGATGGAGAAATTTTTCCCTTATCTTATGGGGGCGAATGTGATCATACACACGGACCATGCAACCCTCCGGTATTTGATGACAAAGAAATATTCGAAAGCAAGGTTGATGAGATGGGTGCTACTCCTTCAGGAATTTGATCTAGAGATTGTGGATAGGAAGGGAAGCGAGAATCAAGTTGCGGACCATTTGTCTCGGCTAGAGGAAGAGGGGAGACCAAGCAATGGTGCTGAGATAAATGATACTTTCCCCGACGAGCAGCTTCTTTCCGTTTCTATGGGTGACATACCTTGGTTCGAGGACATCACCAACTTCATTGTGACCGGCAATTTCCCGTGTGAGCTCTCTTCCAACCAAAGGAAGAAACTCAAGCGGGATAGTTTGGATTTTTATTGGGATGATCTATATTTGTTTAAAATTTGTACGGATGGGGTGATAAGAAGATGTGTGCCGGAAAGTGAGCAAATGAACATATTGGAGGCTTGTCACTCTTCTCCCTATGGTGGCCATCATGGGGGAGTGAGGACGGCATCAAAGGTTTTGAGTTGCGGCTTCTATTGGCTGACGTTGTTTCAAGATGCTAGCGACTTGGAGAAGAGATGTGATGCATGCCAAAGAGCTAGCGGGATTTCAAAAAGGGATGAGATGCCTCTCAATACAATTCTCGAGGTGGATATTTTTTATGTTTGGGGCATTGATTTCATGGGCCCGTTCGTGAGCTCTTGTGGGAACACGTATATTCTTATGGCGGTGGACTATGTCTCAAAGTGGGTTGAAGCCGTGGCTCTTCCCAACAATGAAGCCCGAAGTGTCGTGGCATTCTTGAAAAAGAGTATCTTCACTAGGTTTGGAACCCCTCGTGCTATCATTAGTGATGGGGGGTCTCATTTTTGCCACAAGGCTTTCAACTCATTGCTTGCTACATATGGAGTTAACCACAAAGTGACCACCCCCTATCATCCACAAGCTAGCGGTCAATTGGAAGTCTCAAATTGGGAAATAAGGAGTATTTTGTCCAAAACGGTGAATGCTAATAGGACCGATTGGTCGAAGAAATTGGATGATGCTCTTTGGTCTTATCGGACGGCTTACAAGACTCTGATTGGTATGTCTCCATATCGGTTGGTGTTTGGTAAGGCTTTCCATCTCCCGGTGGAACTAGAACACAAGGCTATGTGGGCACTGAGAAAGTTGAACTTGGATTGGGATGTTGCAGCCAACCTCCGAGTGGAGCAATTGAATGAACTTGATGAGTTTAGATTTCATGCTTACTCCAGCTTGTCCTTGTATGAGGACAAGATGAAGCACCTTCACGACAAATATGCTCGGGGTAAAGAATTCAAGGTGGGCGACATGGTTCTTCTTTTCAATTCCCGGTTAAGGTTATTTCCGGGAAAGATCAAATCTAAATGGAGTGGTCCTTTGGAAGTGGTATTTGTGACTCATTTTGGTGCTCTTGATCTCAAAACAAGAATGGTGAAGTGTTTCGGGTCAATGGGCATCGTGTCAAGCACTATTTGGGAAAGATTGATGACAGCCACGTGGTGGCACTCATTCATTTAAAGTGATATGATGGTAACATTCGTCGTGCCGCGACGTTAAATCAGGCGATTCTTGGGAGGCAACCCATATCTTTTTCTTTCTCTTTATTTTCTGTTGTAGATTAGGATTTTTGAGCTAGATGTTGTGTTGAACCAGTGCAAAACAAAAGTGCAAAAGTGCACAGTGTCTGAACAGTGCCCGTGCGGCCGCGTCCCTCCTGGTGCGGTCCACACCAGCTTGATCTGAGGATGGTTAGTCTCTAAAGTTTACCCATGCGGCCGCGCCTCTGTTTGAGCGGCCCCGGTTGTCCCCACGCGGCCGTGTCCACATCTGTGCGGCTCGCGTCAATTGTATTATGCAAACTGGTATGAGGTAAGTCCAGCACGGCCCACGGCCCGCGGTCGTGTTCACGCGGCCGCGCTGGAGGGTAAGTCTGGGTCCCATCGACTTTTTCTACAAATAGATCCCTAGGGCTTTATTGAGAACTTTTCACCAAATCGATCTCCGAGCCCTAAGAATCTACTATTCACCCTGAGACCCTCATTTGTGCTAGCATCAAGAGTTAAATCTTCACAATCCTGGTAACTTCTTCTCACATTAATCATTATGTAGCTGTTAGTTTTAATTTTGTTCATGACCCAGTAGCTATAACTTCTTTGTTTTTAATTTTTTTTTAGTTTTGTGATTAGGATAGTTATTTGTTGTTCTTCAAGTACTGGGCATGATTACTAATGATGTTATTTGAATGGGGACAATTTAGGATGCTAGAACTTGTAAGAATTGTACATTAATGTTAAACCTTAGTTGCCCCTGTGATGATAACCCAATGCGGCCGCATCCCATGTTCACGCGGCCCACAATGGTTTGCCTCTGATAGTTGATACCTCCCAGCGCGGCCGCATTACCTGTTTGTGCGATCCGCGCTATGGTCCACGCGGCCGCATCCCATGTTTACGCGATCCGCGTGAGTGAGTTTCAGTGAAGTGGAAATTTGCTTAGTTTCCCAATGCGGCCCGCATCCCTGTTTGTGCAGACCGCGTTGGCCCTACGCGGCCGCATGCCCTCTTCACGCGGCCCGCATGGGTGATGTTCAGAGAGATGATTTTTTTTAGTTTAGTCTGTGTGGCCACGTGCCCTGTTGGTGCGGCCCGCGTGCTTTGGTCTGTTCAACTGTCTGCAATGTTTCCTCCTGATAGTTTACTTAGTTTTCATCCGTTGATAGTCTGAAATTGTTTTGAAATTGCCTGAACTAACAAAGCTAGAAGTGTTTGCTTGCAGACAATGGTAAAGCAAAGAGGTCGTGGTGCTAAACAACCCGGACGAGGTAAACCCTCCCGGGGAGGTAAAGCCAAATTGAAGAAACTCACTCCCCAACCAAAACTAAAGACAAGAAAGCAAATAGTGACTGATGAGGAGCAGTCGGGGAGTGAGTACCTCCCCTCTCAGGACCTCTCTGCAGATTCGGGGAAAAACCCCTCAGTCCCAGCCCGGGCTCCAACTACTACACAACCTGAGTCATCTAATGGCTCAGAAGTAGGCAGTGCCAAATACTCCACCTCCCGCACAGCTTCAGAATCCGGGGAGGGTGCAGCAGATAAGGACAACAGTGATGATGAGTTCCCGGATAGTGGGGTACCGGGTGTTGGTGGCATTGAGAGAACGAGAAAAACTGAGGTGTGGCAGGATAGGTTTGTGAGCCAGGTGGCCTTCCATAAATTCCGAGAGATGTGGCCTAAAAAGAAATTGATTATGGAGAGAAAAGTAGTCACCCGGGACTTGTTGCCTATACTTCCCCGAGTCCATGAATAGTTTCTTACCAGAATGGGGTGGGATTTCTTTAAAGATGAGGTAGGCAAGCCAATGAACACATGGTGAAAGAATTCTATTGCAATGTGGCCCACACCAAAAATGGGTCAATTGCAACCCAAGTGCGGGACAAGAAAATTGTATTTTCAGGAAAAACATTGAATGATTATTTGGGCTTTGATGATGAGGATGACACCCAGTACAGAGAGAAGTTGGAGTTGAAGGAGAAAGTTCGCCCATGGTTGGCGGAGTTCTTGGCTCATCTGGGTACTATTCCGGAGTGGATACAGGTTGGGAAGAAGATTTTGAGAAAGGACCTAAATTTTGAGGCGAGAGGATGGTTGACATTTGTATGCAACAGGCTGGATCCTATGTCCCATGACCAAACCATTCCAATCCCCTGAGCTGTCCTTATTGCATCTAACATGGCGGGTTTCCCCATCAATGTGGGGAACGTTATGTACAAGGTAATCACGTCGATTGGGATTGAGACTGACCGGAACTACCCCTACCCAAACACCCTCACCATGTACTTTGAGGATGCGAAGGTGAAGAAATACCCTTTCGATGTCTAAGTCCGGCCGGTGTCCCCGTTCTCATGGTTTAGTATTCAGGGGCCGGACAACCCAAAGGGGGACAAGAAAGGAAAAGTATACACCTCTGCTCCGACTAGCCAGTCTGAGGAGCCAGTTGCGGTTGAGGTTTCTGCTGAGCCATCTATCCCTGCTGCTACCACTACTCCCGATATCCCATCTTCTTCTGCGGGACCCAGTTCTTCAACAGGCCCAGTGGTTCCCACCTCCAGATCCAACCCTATGATGGCCCAGCAGTTAGCAAAGACATTATCCAGTTTGAACAACTGGATGTCAGTCTCGACATCCAAGTTGTCCACTTTGGCCACCACAGTTGCGGCCCAGTCTGCTCTAGCCACTGCCCAGATTCCTCCGTCCATTGAGGAGACATTGAAGACGCTCCTGGCCAACCAGGAGAAGATTTTAGCGACTCAGGATACCTTGACAAAGGCAGTTGAGGCACAAGGCATAGTTCTAAAGGAACTTGCCAGAGAACATAAGAAGATGAGGAAATCCAAGTCATCTAAGAAAGAGGTGAAGGTGCTCCGAGCTGATGTTGACAAGCTAAAGGCAGACCAGCTGCCTTTAGACTTGTTCTTTGATGAGTCAGCACCTCCACCAGCAGCAGCACCACCAGTCCCACAACAGGAGGAGGCACCCAGCCACCCGAAGAAGAAGAGGAAGCTGCCCAACACTGAGGGAGTTGTGATAGAGCTTGCTGAGATTCAGGAGGCTCCCTCCAGTGAGGCACCTAATGTGCAGCCAGTCCAGCAGCAGCAGGATCCTATACCAGCTTCAGAGCAGCAGGCCGAAGACCAGTCTGAGGTCCCGGCTACTACAGAAGATCAGGGGACCACCGGAGACCCCATGCATGTGGATCAGGCTTGAGGAGCCACTCTATATCCTTTCTCTGTTTTTGTGCTTATTTTGGTAGTTGGCATTGGGGACAATGCCAGCTCTTATTCGTGGGGGTGCGCCCTACTGTTTTGATTTTTTATACATTTGGATGATTGTATATATTTGACTTTTAGTTTATGTTTTTGGATTTGATAGTTGGCCTATATATAATTTCTCAGTATATAATTTCTCACATTGGCTACTTCTCTACTTTATGTATATATTCATCCCCGTTGTATATTCTACTCCCCATTGTACATATTCATTCGATTTTTCTATTTTCGTTCTATTTTCGTTAAAATTTTTCGTTTTTAGCTTGGTAGTTAGGCTCGTAGCCTTTTGTTTTGGTTTTGGCGTTTTCAATAAGCCCTTAGTTTTCTTAATGTCACGGTTCTTTCCAAGGGTAGAGTGTTGTGCGAACCGGGTGGCTTTTCCCAATAATAGATGGCTTGACAACCTTCTTAAGGGTTTGAGTCCGTTTTTGATTTTTTTTTTCTTCTTTTGATTTCGATATTTTGTAGTTAAGGGTACCTCAGGCAAGCTTCACTTGGGCCTAACACATTTGCCTTTGATCCCATGGTCAAAGACATAATGTTGTGTTTAGGGTGGTGAAAGTTGTGGCCTTGAGACTCTTGTGTTGACCAAACAATCATCATGTGGTCGTGTTGGACCATTGTGCGCTTGAATCGTAACTAAGGTCGTTGTGGGCCCTCGACTCGATGCCTTTAGCAATCCTTGAGTGTGTGTGGTGAGAATTCGAATTGCGAGTCTAAGTCCCGAGCCGATGGTCTAGAACTTGCCCTGAATGTTTGTTGAGGCAAAATCCTAGGTGAAATTTGGCTTAAGAAGTGATTATAGGCTCTCCTTGATCCAAAATGCTAAGATTGATTCCATGACCTACCAATGAAATGATCCCTAGTTAACCATTTTGAGCCTTGAACCTTCTTCTTTCAAAAAAAATCAAGCTACAAGCATATACCCGTTCTTAATGATACCCTCTCTTGGCACCCAAATCTTTCCTTGAGTAGATGACAAATGTCTAAGTTTGGGGGGGAGACAAGAAAGGAAACAATATGGTAAAAAGGTACAAAAGCAAAAGAAAAGGAAGGTAATGAAAAAGGAAGAAAAGACAAGACAAAAAGAAAGACCAAATTGAATAAGGTCAAAAAGGGGATTCAAAGAAAACAAAAGTGAAAAAGGTTGTGAAAAAAAAAGTAGAAAAAAGAGAAATGTGTTGAATTGCGTAAGAAAGAGTGACAGTGTATCTCTCTAACCCCTTGAAAAAGAAGTGAATACTCAAATGAGTCAAGAAAGTGTGCCAAAATGAATCAAAAGAAGTGCTTAAGGGAAGATTGAATTCACTTGAACAAAAACATATTCTACCCTTACCCAAAAGCCTTTATAATGACTCCACAAAAGTCCTATATGATCTTGAGTTGAACGGAATCTACATTAGTGGATACTTACATAAGGGGCAAACATATGGTACCTAGAGCCGGACTTATGACCTTCTTTGTGAGAGAAATGAGCGAAAAATCCATCAACCTCGGCTTGTGTGTCTTTACTCTAAAAGGTGAGGTTCGCTTAGGGAAAGTTGAGGATGTGTGAGTTTGGGTGCCACAATGAACAAGGTATTCGAGAAAAGCTCCTTGATGAAATGAGTCAACCCTTGATGCTCTTGTGTCACACTTGATCCATAGTTTTCAAAAGCTTAAAATGTGTTAATGATGCATTCGTATTGAGGGACATTGTTAGTCCCAATTGATGCTTGTTGAGGTTACTTTAGGATAAGCTAGAATTACTTGGATGTTTCCTTTGAGGGGTGGGTCTTATTTTATTTGCTTGAGGACAAGCAAAGGTTTAAGTTTGGGGGAGTTGATAACTATGATTTTAACACATTTTATGTCCATACTTGCCTGCGCTTTGAGTGTAATTTGCTACAAAATAGACCCAAAATGCTTACAGATTGCACTTGATTGCAGGTTTGAGCGACAAAGTGGCAAAACGTCAAAGATCGGCTCAAAACGGAGTGAAACCTGCTCAAGTGTCAAAGATCATTGAAGTGATGAAATTCAGAGCTTGGTGCGGGCCGCACCATCATGTCATGCGGCCGCATCAGATAAGTTCAGAGAAGGCACAAGTTACAAGTCCAATCCATGCGTCCGCGGTCCAAATCATGCGGTCTGCGGTCTCCTCATGCGGCCGCACAATCTTGATATGCGGCCGCGCCAAAGAATTCAGAGAGGTGTCATTTTCCAGTAGCAAGCGACGCGGCCGTGGTCAAGTTCACGCGGTCCGCGCCCAGTCAATGCGGCCGCACAACAGGTTCACGCGGTCCGCATCATAGGAGTTCAGAGCCCAGACACAAGCCATTCATGTGGCCACACAACAAGTTCACGCGGTCCGTGCTGGTCTCCATGCGGTCGCGTGTCAACATTATGCGGTCCGCATCACCTGTTTCAGAGAGCAAGAATTAGAAGTCAAATATCCAAGTGCGTCCGCGGTCGTGTTTATGCGGCCCGCACTGAACCCGCAGGGGCATTTTTGTCTAATTTTTCCAACCCACTATAAATAGAACATTTTACCATTTTTAGGTTAAGTTTTGTATATCAGATAGCTGTTGCGCTCGTGAGACATATGTTTTAGCCTATTTTGGGCATCTTTAGCTTATTTCATCATAGATTATTGTAGTTTAACATTAGCAATTATTTAATATGGTTGTTTCATCTTCTATTTCTTCAGTTTCTTCTTTAATTATGTCTAGCTAAACCCATTAGCTAGGGTTGTGACTCAACCCTATTGTGGATAATTGATGGGTGTTGCTTCTTAATGATAGATTGATATTAGGTGTTTGTTATTTGGGTTAATTTTATGGTTTAATTAAGGATTGGTGGTTGCAAACATTAATTCTAGCTTAGTGGGTCTTGACTCTTCTTGAGAAAGAGAGTTTATGACCCCAAAATTGATCCAATAAGGAATTGGGATGGACCCATGAGAAATAGTAGTCCCAATTAACGGGTTAAACCTCGAAAGAGTAATCACCCTACTTGAACCCTAGTTGCTTGGTCTAATTGGCGTATCCAATTGGTCTCGAGAGAGTCAATTGGGCAAAACCGCTCTCTCTACCGAGAGGTATGAGAATGGGTACAATTGTGCAACGGTTATAACATTGATCCCAAATATGTCAATCTATTATTAGTAGTTTCTACCCGTTAGTTAACCACCTAGGTGATGCCATGACCCTAGTGCCTTTCTCTATTTTAATTACAACTTAGCAAATATTTCTTTAGCATAATTTAGTCTTACCCTTAGTTGATAATAGTAGTTGATAATAGAAAATCCAAAAATGTTAGAAGTGCAATTAGAAGCACAAACGCATTCTTAGTCTATACAAATACTCAACTCCATTCCAAGCTCCCTGTGGAAAATCGACCCCAATACCACTATTCGGGTAAAAGTTTTAGTGCCCCGCTCTTCCTACCGTTGTGTAAGGTTGAGTTTGCCGCGATCAGCTGCTACTACAGTGGTGAGATATGTGAAGCAGACTCCTGGCCTTGGTAATTTCTTTTCTGCTTCCAGTTCTAATGAGCTTCAGGCTTTTTATGATGCTGACCGGTGCATCTTCAGTTAGCAGGAAATCTATCACTGTCTATGTGATCAAATATGGGGACTCTCTCATTTCATAGAAGTCTAAGAAGCAATCCATTGTGTCTCACAGCTCTGCTGAGGCAGAGTACAAAAATTTAGCCTTCACAGTTGCTAAGATTGTTGCTGTTAACCCCGTCTTCCATGAACGTACCAAACACGTCAACATAGATTGCCACTTTATTCGTGAGAAGATTCTTCAAGGTCTCGTCCAGACTGTCTACTTAGCTTCTTCTGAGCAGCAGGTTGATCTTCTAACCAAGGGTCTCAGCAGACATCAACATCACTATTTGTTGTCCAAGCTAAGGATGAAAAACATCTTCATTTCCCCTAGCTAGAGTGGGGTGTAGAAGTATTAGATACTTGCACTAAGGTGCCTTAGAGGTTGTACTCTTACTTTAACTTAACCCAGGTAGTTAGAGTTGTAATTAGTTGACCACAATTAGAAAGTTAGTTGGGTTACTATATATAACCGACTATTTCCTATGCCTGTAGTTAGTTGAGTTCATTTTCGATACAAACGTAGGTGAGCAGAGCTCTCAATTCTCTCTCTCTGTGTGTTTCATGATTTCAATTGTTTTCTTCTTCTCATCAACTTAACAGGCGTATTTCTAGTCAACTAAACTTGAGGAGCCCCGAACTTAAGATTTTACAAATGTAAAAGTCAAACATTAGTTATCCATATGTTATTCATTTTCTAAGTGGATAATATAGTTCTTATCCATATTTGGCGCGTTTTTTAAAAGTTCATTATCCAACCCATTTTTTCAATGGATAATATGGGTGAATAACTATTTTCTTTTAACCATTTTGACACCACTAGCTTGAACTATGACTCAGTGCACTTCCAGGAGTTGCTTCAATTCACATTTCATTACTTCAGTATAGCTCTCCCCTGATAAAAATGGTTGTACCATTTATTTTAAATCGTAAACTAAACTTAACGTAACCCTTATTTTAGCTCAAATTGAAACTGCCATTCGGACCAAATAAAATTTAGATGACTTGAGTTGTGACTCATTTTTTGACAAAATCTATTTTAACTTTACCCTTATTTAGCCAAATCTCTACCCAAATTGACACCCCCACTTGGTTTCTATAGGAACTACCAAACCGGCCACGTTAGATTTAAACGATGATTCAAGTTTGGTTAAGCCAAATCTTACGTATAAGATTAAAAGGACATGTTTACCACGAGCCACGAGGTAGGCATGTATACGCAAAAGCTTGTCGCTATAGGATTTAGTAAAGAAATAATTGTTGCCTAATTGAAAAAGAAAGGCCATAGTAAATAGCAGTTTGACTAACCATGTTGTCACTCTTTAATTTACAAAAGTAAATCTGACTAACTAAAAATAGTTGATGAAAATTGAACTTTAATATTGTGTATTGTTCTTGAAAAAAGTAAAGCTTGAGTACAGTTTGAATTCTTATTGTATCTTTCTTTGACAATATTTTTTATTTTACAACTATGAGCTCAAATATTTGGAGGTCAAAAATTATGGTAAAAGGTTGGTAGTAGAGTAGTCAATATGGGCTTGGCTCGTTGGACCAACCCAGTTCAGCTTGCAATTTAGCAAGGTTGGGCTAAAATTTTTGGAACCATTTAAAAACAAGGCTTTTAAGTCCAGCCCAAAATAAGCCCGTGGCCGACGAGGCTTGACTGAGGCTGGGCCGGGCCGGCACGTGGCCTAATAAAAATATTTATCAAAATATAAAAAGTATACAGCCTCTAGCGATGGAAAGTCAGAATTGGATCTTTACTTAGAAGAACCAAAGCTTGATCTTGAGAAGTTTCAAGAGATGGGTGTTGTCACGTATTGGAAACACCATTCTAGAAAATATCCCGATCTTTCAGTGATGGCCACGATGTACTTAGTATTTCTATTACCCATGTAGCATTGAAATCAACATTTAGCATTGGTCGGCGTGTTCTTACAAAGTACAAAAGTTGTATCCATCATGAAAATGTCCAAACACTTGTGAAATCAACATTGGTCGGCGTGTTCTTACAAAGTACAAAAGTTGTATCCATCATGAAAATGTCCAAATACTCGAAATTGGTTGCACGGCTTTTCCTAAACTCAAACTGGTAATATATTTTTTTGTGAATTTAAATATTATTAGTTTTTAAAATTTAATTATTCTTAATATTGAACTAATTAATATTGCACATGAATTATAGATGTAGATGAAAGTGAAGATATTAAGACAACCTTGTCACAAACGGATTCAAATATATTTGATGAAGATGATGTGATGGATATCCCATAAATGTCATGGACGTTCTCTTGAATAATTTGTTGAGTTTTGACTTTTAGTGAATGCAATATAGTCTTTGTCTTTTACTTTTTTAGTATTTATTGTGATATATTAAAACAGTATAAAAAGTTATTATGTTTTGAGAAATGTTTTCAAGAAGATATTTTTTAACTTTTAAATAAAAATCTTTTTTTAGGTCAGAACTTAAAGAAAAAATATAAATTATATTTTAAAAAATGATGGGATGGCCCGTGAGGGCGCGTCATAGGGCTGGGATGGGCTGACTATTATAAGGCCCATCAAAATAATGGGCTAGCCCAACCAAACCCGTCAATTGCTAAAGCCCATATAGGTTGGGGTGGACTAACCCAGCCCGACCCATATTGACAGCTCTAGTTAGTAGGTAATTGAGAGCTTCCCCTTTCCTTACCACTAATATTAGTAGCTCTCTCGTATTTTCATATTCTTGTATCTCTTTCACGTCATATTATTTTGTTCGCTTCAGTTATCATATTTTACTGGTGTTATTAATTGGTACTACTACTACTACTACTTCTTCTTTTTCTTCTCACCTTTTACCAACCCGAGGAGTCTATCGGAATTAGTCTCTTTACATTCACTACCCCCCACACCCCACCCCCCACCAAACCCAAAAAAAATAACATCCAAGACTTGTTGAATGATAAAGCAAAGGTCAACAACTGCAACCGTTGATTCCACAATCGGCTAATCAATTCAAAGCAAGAATGGTGTGCACTCTGAAAGTAGAGGAACATACTTAGTTTTCTTGCATTAAGGAACCAAAATTTGTGTTTCTCAAATTTTGTCTCAGCATAGTTGCGTATACGTTATGATATGCATGATTCTGTCTATCGTGATTTGAAACCAGGGCTCGTGTTTACAAAAACCAATTAACTCTCCACAGCAGGCTCTGCAGTTTCTACTACTTTAAGTTTAAGATGCACAAATTAAAGGTTTTTTATTTCTTTCCTGTCCCTTTATTGTTTCCTCCTAGTTCTTTAGTTTTTCATTGTTGGCAAAACGCATAACTGTGGAGGACATTACTTAGTCATCCTATACTGACCACTGACCTAGGTCAACAAAATCATTCTTTTACAACAACCACAGAAAAGCAATAATGAAGCAACAAATTTCTCAATAATGATCAGGGATGATAATACCAGCTCCTACCTCACCATTTCTCTAAGCTCCAGAGCAACACATTGTATTTCAAAGACCAAAACTAGTTATGGGGAATTGGGTATTTTATAACTTCCAACTGGTTCAATTAAAAAACTGATGTCAAGTTCTTCTATTGCAGTGAGGTGTGTTATTTCCCACGTAAACCAAGAATGACAAAATTGAGACTAAATTATTTGGCCATTGAGCAATTCTTACTGTTTAAACATTGTAGACGAGCTATTATCTAGATTAGAATTGTGTGTGTGTGTATGAGAGAGAGACCAAAGGCACTTATGTGCATTTCTCTTGCACGCCCATAGATGTAGTTACAAATAACGCAAGCTCACATATTCTAATGCATACTATCAGTTCATTTTATTTACGTAGCTTTTAGATAGATAGCTATGTCTGATGAGCAACCAGTGGCGAAGCTAGGAATTTTCCCAAGGTTATTCAAATTTTAAAGAAGTAAAAAAAATATCCTGATAAAGGGTGTTCAATATGTGTTATATACCTTTAAAAAGTACTATTTTACCTATATACACAGTGCAATTTTTCGATTCTTGTGACCATGTGGCTTCGTCACTGTGAGCAACTAATGTTACAATAGAAGGAAAGGATACACGCTTAGGAGACGATACCTTTAGCAGATAGATCGTGTCTAATGATTCTTATTTTATGCCAATTTGCTCTTCTTTTTTTTGCGTGATGACATGAGCTAGCTGTTTATAGGAAACCACAGAAGGAGGTAGTACTTTTGGTCAGAAAGAATCATATCAAGATGGGTGCCGTAGATTGAGAAGACAAACAAGCTCATACCTCAAAATCATTCATGTGTTTTCAGTGACACCAATTTGATACTAGATTGTGTAAATGTGATATCAGACTCTACAAGAATGCCTTTGCATACACAGGATCATGCATCAGTCACTTGCTAGTTCAAAGTCTACATGGTAATTAAGAGAGTGCAAGATGAAGTGGAACTGATCCAGATATGAGAAGTCAAAAGTACTTTACAGTTTACAGTGATCTTCAAAATGAGACAATACTTGAACTATGACTCAATGCCACTTCAGGAGTTGCTTCAGTTCACAGTTCATTACTTCAATATATCTCTTCCCTGACAAAAACGGTTGTACCATTTATTTTAAATTGTAAACTAAACTTATCGCAACCATGTTGAGGATGAGATAAACATCCATGCTCGAGAACAAAATGTTTAGCATTCCAAGGGCAAAAGAACAAATAAACGCACAACCAAAGATGAGAAGGCCAACATATTCGAGAGTACATCCCAATTGCAAAAGTTCAATATGAGAATGAATATGGAACAAGGAACCTGTAGTCCTCATCAAGTTTTTTATAAACCATGTGGTATTGTAGTTTAGAAGGAAGCACTACATAGCAGTAGACCATACATGCAGATGACAACAACAAACTCAGTGAAATCCCACAAGTAGGTTCTGGGAGGGTAGTATTTACACATACCGCCTACCTTATGAAGGTAGAGAGGCAAAGCAATCTAGCAAAGCAATTCCAACTCACACAACATAGCATGTGGACAATACATGTTTAAACAACTCTCATTATAAAAAACTATCAAAGCAATTCCAATCGAGATAACAACCCGTCTACAATGTTTATACAGTAAGAATTGCTCGACGGTCAAATAATTTAGTGTCTCAGTTTGTCATTCTTGGTTTACATGGGAAATAACACACCTCACTGCAACATAAGAACTTGGCATCAGCTTTTCAATTGAACCAGTTGGCACACTATAAAATACCCAATCTTTGAACTGAAACACAATAGTAACTTTTTACACTAGAAAGAAAGTCAATAATTATCAGCTAATGTACATTACAAGAACATACAATCAGTAAAAACAGAAGAACATATCCAAATAAGACTGTAAATCATACATCAAACAAAATGCCCATGAATAAAATTGATAATTCCACTAAAAGTAATTTGAGTGGTAATTTCAAAGATTAACCTGGCTAAGGCAATGATGGAGCCAACGTCCTTTGTTCAGAAGAAGAAGAGGGGTTTTCTTGGCGAAGCTCCTTAATAACAGCAGCCAATGACTCAGGGTTAAAACCCAAATCGCAGAGGGAAATCAGAACAGAGAGAGTGTGACGATCGAGGCCTGTGTCCAGAATATTTGACATATGAAATACCAACTCTAGAGAATCACGTGCTGTTCGTGCAGATTCCGGATCCATTTCGATAGTCTGTAAAACCAAATTCTGAACATAAGAAGTTGAAAAACTACCCAGAATTTAAACTGAAATTTCAGATTAGAGTCCAAAATGGAATGGGGAATTGAAAATTTACTTCGGATTTTGCTTCCGAGGATAAAAAGGTTGCTGCTTCAAAATAGCTGCACTGCGAACGGGCAAAGATTTGGGCGGATTTCCGTTTTGACGATATGTATTTGGACTTGGGGAGGGGTTTTCTTTTCTTTTTTTCTATTCTTGAGTAAATTTTATTCATCGTTACCTAAAAGTCACTTATCTTTTTTTGGTATATAAAAATCATTTAGGTTTGTGTTCATTACACAAAAAGTTACTTTTCTTTCTCTTGTTATACAAAAATTATATTTTTACTTGAAAAGTCTATTATGCCCTTATTATTATATAAACATTCATATTTATGTAATTACTTCTATATTATATACTATATAATATACTTTTACCTATATATTTTATTTATAAATGAAATAAATTAATATTATTTTTATAATATATTCGTATATTTAATTGTTTCTTAACGTTAATTTCAAAATATATTAGTAGGGCTATAAAATAACTTTTTTTCAGCAATTCTTTTTTTTAATTTAATTGACCGACCAAAGTTGGTCAGTAATTTCTGACCAACTTTGGTTGGTAGGACCTTCCGACCTTCAAAATAGCGACAACACATTAAAGGTCGAGTTTTGGACGGTTATTGGTCATTACCGATCAACTTTGGTCGATTCTTTTTAACGGTTTCTCCCGAATTTCAATAGTATAAAATAACCAATTGTTCATGTAAATCCTCAAAAAAATATCCCCAGCTAAATTCGCATGTAGAGTTACCAAGGGATTTTCCTTCAGATTAACATATGATATTTTTATCATTTTCTTTATTTGTTTACCTGCGAATTTTCTCACTGAAATGTACTTGCCGATTTTTTCTCTACTAATATATATTAAAGTTACTGACAAATTTAATAACGCTACTAATATATTTTAAAATTAACGTTAAGAAATAATTAAATATATGAATATATTATAAAAATAATATTAATTTATTTTATTTATAAATAAAATACATAGGTAAAAGTGTATTATATATTATATATTATATAATATAGAAGGTATTACATAAATATGAAAGTTTATATAATAACAAGGGCATAATAGACTTTTCAAGTAAAAATATGACTTTTGTATAACAAAGGAAAGAAAAATAAATTTTTGCGTAATGAACACAAAGTTGAATGATTTTTATATAACCAAAAAAAGATAAATGACTTTTGGGTAACAAACACAAAAGTTCAGTGACCATGGATAAAATATACTCTCTTACCTTTTACATAAACGGTCCTTTGAATTTGGAAATAATTTTCGCTAGATTTTGTTGAAACATGTTGGTACTTAGGAGAAAATGACAAAATGGTCCCTTATTTATTAAAGTTTAAGCATACACTGAGCACTTTTTGTCCTCTTAAGTTCGTTAAAAATGTACATTTTTTATCTTCGTTATATATTTAAGGAAAAATATCTTAGAACACCCTTAGTACCGATTATTAGCTTCCTCTCTGAACTATACCTACTCATAATTACCTTTTGCACTTGAATAAATGAATTTAAATACCCCCTCGATCTCATACACCTTAGTTAAGTGTTGGCCTTGTTGGATATTTTATCCGATATGTGCTCCACACAAGCAAAACAATAGGATTTTATATTACCTATATTAAAACTAAGAAAAATAAATAAAATGAAAAAAAAATAGATTAAAACCTGAACTAAAAGGACAGTTAAATTAAATCATTATGTCCAAACTTCTCTCTCAAACTCCCTCAAATGGTTCTCCTATTTTTCCCTTCGATTTACCTATAAATCTTAGGGATCTAGTTAAGAAATTTTCATTATTTAATATTCAGTAAGTTTTCGTTTATATTTTGTTGGTTTGGGTGTTTAATCAGGGTGGATGAGCTCCAATAAAGTGGAATAGTATTCCAACTGTGGTGGGTCTTCGATCAACAAATTGGCTTCATCTTTAATATCTTGAAGAAAGTTGCAAAGAAAACCAAGAAATATGTCTAAGTACTTTGCAATTAAAGAAGAAACTCAAAATTACAAGAAAAGAAAGAACACTAGATGTCACGCCCCAAACTTGGGCCTGGACATAACTCGGCACTCGGTGCCTAACTACATGTGACCGAGCGGACCAACTGGCTGGTTGAATCAACATGTGATATCATAATATAATGAATGCGGAAGATAAACTAACATATGTTGATATACTGAAAGTCTAAATGATATAAAGCAAAGTGCGCAAATACTAATACAATTCTGAAATATATTTGTAGCCCACATGGCTTAATATGAAAAGCCTCCGACTCTTTCTAGCTATTACTCTAGTCTATGGAGCCTCTAATGAAGGACTGAAAATACTGACTGTCTGAAAATACTGAAGACTATAAGGTAATGATAATGCCCCAAAAGAACTGTGGATCACCAAATAGTTGGTACAAGAATCCTAGTGCTCTGAATCGTCAAACTGTAAATCATTACCTGCATCTCACGAAGTAGGCCCCGGGCAATAGGGACGTCAGTGTGAGTACGTGATTTTTACCCTATATATGAGTTTATTCCTATAAAATTCAAACAAAATAATTTTTCTTTATTCCTTACAATTTGTGTGAATTTTGTACTAATTGTTTGCATGTTATTTGCGCATGTTAAATCAAATAAAAAAATAATAAAAATATGCATTTGCATTTAGTAGGTATTAATTCAAGAAAAATCAAAATAATATTTTTATTGAAAAATTATCATAAATAAAGTTAATTAGTTTAACAATTTTAATAAAATTAAAACTAAATACAAAATAGAAAAAAATATAGAAAATACAAAAGAAAATTAAAATACAACAAAATACAAAAATAAAAATATGTAAAAAAATACAAGAATGAAAAGTAAGGAGAAAATACAAGGATTAAATAGATAAAGGAAAAATAGCTTGGGCCAAAACACCCCTAAGCCCAAACCAAAATCGGAAAATACCCCTCAAATACCCAGCCCAATCCCATTGTATACCCGATCCAGTTATAAGATTAGTAGAACGATGTCGTTTGGTACGATTTGGAATTCAAGCAGGGCCACTCATCTCCTTGATCTAACGGTTGAAATATATTGAAGCATTTTAAATATAGATACAAAAATATTTTTCATCTCTAACACAATTATGCAAAGACTCCTGTATCACCGGTCACCCCTGAGCCGCCCCTAATTCCGCCCGCCGCCCCGCCG
>MU739494.1:35144-56882 GCA_026770625.1 Nicotiana glauca
TCCAATGATCATGACATGCATTTCGGACTGATCAGCCTAATCCGTCCAACCAATCATATTTTCAATTCATGCCATGTCTTCACACTTCAAAACCGGGCTTTCACTGATCCAATTTCTCTGTAAAGTTATGAGCCTCATTCGACTTGTAGTGCCCTGAAGGATTTTCACCAACAAGCCTCTCTCATTTGTTCATCTCTCAACTCACCATCGCCTTATGGTGCCCGTGAGGGTTTTCACCAAAAAGACTCTATAATTTTAAATTTTTCTCTCAACTCACCATCGCCTTACGGTGCCCGTGAGGGTTTTCACCAATAAGACTCTCTCATTTGAAATTTTCTCTCTTGCATCCATGAACAAAGTGTTACCCATGATGTAAATCATACCTCTATCTTGCTTGACCTGACATCCTCAAAGATTGATCGGAAGGTCTTTCTTTGGACCGTAATGTAGGCTTTTGGATATGGTTAGAAAGAAAGGGTGGCATGAAGGCTCAAACTAATTTAAGATGAAACAAGGGTCAAAATTACAACTTTTGATCGGTTATTTTCAAAACTAAAACTTCTGCCCCAGTTTCTTTGGGTCTGGGGAATTTTCATTTTTATTTTGATGGGACCGAACCGTAAGGCTGCCTACGTATCCTTAAAAGGAATCAGGTCGAACGTAGTTCCAATGAAAGTTATTCTTTCTTGTTGCTTTTTTTTTCTTTTTTTTATCTTCTTCTCTCTTTTTTTCCTTTCTCTTTTTTTCTTTTTCTTCTCTCTTTTTTTTCTTATATTTTTTTTTCTTTTTAATTTTTCTTATTTTCACTCATTCATCATCATTTTCACTCTTTACTTCTGCTATTGATTCCAAAAGAGGGGTAGGAAAGAAAATAAATAAGGCTCAAAAAGGGTAGCAAAGGATGAAAGTGTTTGGGTAGCTGAACAAAATGTCTTCGTCATTTCAACTTTGAACATGCCAAGTACAAAATACAACTGAAGGTAAGCAAGAAAATCATACATAGTACCTCTTAACTGCATCAGAATTGATGGCCATATCTACACATTTGCCTTCTATGTCTGTTAAATACAAAGCACCATTGGGAAACACTCTTGTCACAACGAATGGCCCCTGCCAGTTTGGGGCGAACTTCCCTTTAGCTTCAGCCTGATGAGGAAGGATACGTTTCAATACCATCTGGCCCACTTCGAATTTTCGAGGACGCACCTTTTTGTTGTATGCTCTTTCCATTCTCTTCTGATACAATTGACCATGACATACTGCAGCCAATCTTTTCTCATCAATCAGACTCAACTGCTCGAGCCGGATTTTGACCCATTCATCGTCATCAATTTCAGCTTCTGCAACGATCCGAAGGGAGGGAATCTCAACTTCCGCAGGTATAACTGCCTTCGTTCCATATACCAGCAGATAAGGAGTTGCACCTACTGAAGTGCGAACAGTAGTGCGATAACCTAGTAATGCAAAAGGCAGCTTTTCATGCCACTGCCTAGAACCTTGAACCATCTTACGAAGTATCTTCTTTATGTTTTTGTTGGCAGCCTCAACAGCTCCATTTGCCTTGGGGCGATACGGAGTGGAATTTCGATGCATGATCTTGAACTGTTGGCATATCTCTTTCATCAAATGACTGTTGAGATTAGCAGCATTGTCTGTGATGATCACCTTGGGAATTCCGAACCGGCAAATAATGTTTGAATGCACAAAATCCACCACTGCCTTCTTGGTCACGGACTTGAAAGTTACAGCTTCGACCCACTTGGTAAAGTAATCAATGGCCACCAAGATGAACCTATGCCCGTTTGACGCTGCCGGCTCAATTGGTCCGATAACATCCATGCCCCAAGCAACAAAGGGCCAGGGTGCAGACATCGTGTGTAACTCAGATGGGGGAGAATGAATCAAATCACCATGTACCTGGCATTGATGACACTTGCGAACAAAACTGATACAATCCCGTTCCATGGTGAGCCAATAATAACCTGCTCGAAGTATCTTCTTTGCCAAGACATACCCGTTCATATGCGGCCCACAAACTCCAGAATGCACTTCGGTCATGATAGTTGAAGCTTCTTTAGCATCTATGCACCTCAGTAGTCCTAAATCTGGAGTCCTCTTGTACAACACTCCTCCACTGAAGAAAAATCCGCTTGCCAAGCGTCGAATCACTTTCTTTTGATCCCCTGTGGCTTGTACTGGATATACTCCCATCCTGAGGTATTCTTTGATATCATGGAACCACGGCTCACAGTCAAGTTCTTCTTCCACCATATTACAGTAGGCATGCTGATCGTGAACCTGAATCTGCAGTGGATCCACATAGGCCTTATCTGGATGATACAACATAGATGCCAGAGTAGCCAAGGCATCAGCAACTTCGTTATGAATCCTGGGAATATGTTTGAACTCTATTGACTGAAACCTTTGACAAAGATCATGAAAACATTGTCGGTACGGTATGAGCTTCAAATCTCGTGTCTCCCATTCCTCTTGAATCTGGTGCACCAGAAGATCCGAGTCACCCATGACCAAGATTTCCTGGACACCCATGTCTATAGCCAACCTCAAACCCAAGATACATGCCTCATATTCAGCCATGTTATTAGTGCAATAGAAATAAAGCTGAGTTGTAATAGGGTAGTGCAGCCCTGTCTCAGAAATAAGTGCTGCTCCTATCCCGACGCCTTTCGTATTGGCAGCCCCATCAAAGAAAAGCCTCCATCCTGGCCTCTCGACTTGCTCCAATTCCTCAACATGCATTACCTCTTCATCAGGGAAGTATGTCTTTAAAGGTTCATATTCTTCATCTACTGGATTCTCGGCCAAATGATCAGCCAACGCTTGTGCTTTCATTGCAATCCTGGTCACATAGACAATGTCAAACTCTGTAAGTAAAATCTGCCACTTTGCCAGTCTTCTCGTGGGCATCGGCTTCTGAAAGATATACTTTAGAGGATCCATGCGAGAAATGAGGTAAGTAGTGTAGGACGACAAATAATGCTTCAACTTTTGTGCTACCCAAGTCAGGGCACAACATGTCCTTTCAAGCAGAGTGTACTTAACCTCATAGAGAGTGAACTTCTTGCTGAGGTAATAGATTGCTTGCTCCTTCTTCCCCGTGATGTCATGTTGACCCAATACGCAGCCAAAAGAATTATCCAAGACTGTCAAATAGAGAATTAAAGGTCTTCCAGGCTCTGGTAGGACCAGCATAGGTGGATTCGACAAGTATCTCTTAATCTTATCGAATGCTTCCTGACACTCGTCAGTCCACTTGATTGCAGCATTCTTCTTGAGCAACTTATAGATGGGCTCACAAGTTGTCGTGAGCTGTGCAATGAACCTGCTGATGTAATTTAATCTTCCAAGAAAACTCATCACCTCTGTTTTGTTCTTTGGCGGCGGCAACTCTTGAATGGCCTTAATCTTTGATGGGTCTAACTCAATTCCGTGCCGGCTGACCACAAATCCCAGCAGTTTCCCAGACGGTACACCAAATGCACATTTTACTAGGTTGAGCTTGAGGTTGTACCTACGAAGCCTCTGGAAAACTTCCTCAAGTCCTTGACATGGTCGCACTGCTTCTTTGACTTTATGATCACATCATCTACATAGACCTCAATCTCCCTATGCATCATGTTATGAAATATGGTGGTCATCGCCCTCATATATGTTGCCCCAGCATTCTTCAGACCAAATGGAATTACCCGATAGAAATATGTTCCCCATGGCGTGATGAATGCTGTCTTTTCTGCATCTTCCTCATCCATCAAGATTTGGTGATATCCCGCATAACAATCCACGAAAGACCCAATCTCATGCTTGGCACAATTATTGATCAGAATGTGAATGTGAATGTTTGGCAATGGAAAATCATCCTTTGGGCTCGCTTTGTTAAGATCACGGTAATCAACACAAACCCTGGTCTTACCATCCTTCTTCGGTACTAGCACAACATTGGCTAACTAAGTGGGATATCGAGTGACCCGAATGACCTTTGCAGTAAGCTGCTTTGTGATTTCTTCTTTGATCTTCACACTCATGTCAGTCTTGAATTTTCGCAACTTTTGCTTAACAGGAGGGGATGCTGGATCAGTCGGCAATTTGTGAACTACCAGATCAGTGCTCAGGCCCGACATATCATCATATGACAACGCAAAGATATCTTTGTACTCAAACAATATTTTAATTATTTCCTCCTTAACTTGCGGTTCTAAATGCACACTCATCTTGGTTTCCCTAACATCATCCTGGTCTCCTAAATTGATTGCTTCAGTTTCACTCCAAATTAGGCTTTGGTTTTTCTTCAAATTGTTTTAGCTCTTTACTGATTTCCTCAAACGCTGCTTCTTCATCATATTCTATTTCATCATCATATTCTACTTCTTGGATTGTTATTTCAGGATTAGATTGGCTTTTAAGACTCGACTGAGAGTTCTCCATGCATGTCATATCACTGCAGCCAGCATAAAAAGAACTGTACAAAAGAAAATAAAAAGAACAGAAATAAAAACACTATTAAGAATAACGGAAAACAAGAAATTGCATTTCATTGAAAATAAAAGGATAGAAGAGTTTGATCATCAAGACAAGCAAATACTAAAAATCTGGATTACAACCCTGGAATAACCCGGATAACAGAAAGGAAAACAAAGCAAACTACCAAAACTCCTTCCTGATGGGGAGAGGAGTAGCTTCCCAATTGCTAAGCTTCACGTTTGGGCCAACGAGCTACACATCTGCTTTGCTGGAGCCCTCACCAACTTCTACCATATTGACCTCTTCGAACAGACTTTGGAACCTCTTGATCAGCTCTTCATCAACATCGACCACAGGTTTTGGAATTGAGGAGGTTGGAGGTTCTTCAGGCTTTGGCTTGACAAAAGACTTAGATATGTGTGGGACAGGCTTAGGGAGTGACCATACCTTCTATTTCAAATTCTTAACCCTTTTCACGCCCTTCTCTGTGGGCGTGAATCCCAGACCAAACGTACCAGGATTCCCATTAGGGCGCACTGGATGCGCAATGCACTGTAGAGATGAGCCCAGACCCTTGCCCGGCACAAAACTATTCTTTAACATTTCATTCGCCACCATGACGGACGCGGAGGAGAGCTTAGGACCCGGAATGTATCCTCCTTCAGGAACTTTCTCGACAAGTACTGTTTTGAAAGTCTGATAAACCCAAGGTCCCTTATCATCTTCAGCTTCGATAAATGGAACAATTGTGTCATTACAAGCTGACAAGTCCTCATCACCGTGCACAACTATTTATTGTCTGTCCCATTCGAACTTCACCATTTGGTGCAGAGAAGACGGGACTGCCTTGGCAGCATGTATCCAGGGCCTACCCAACAACAGATTATAGGAGACAGCCACGTCCAACACTTGGAATTCCATGGTGAACTCAACTGGCCCTATCGACAATTCGAGCATTATATCTCCGACAGAATCTTTACCTCCCCCATCAAAGCCTCGAACACACACACTGTTCAAATGGATTCTTTCAGTGCCAATCTTCAGTTTTTGCAGAGTAGACAGGGGACAGATGTTCGCACTAGAGCCGTTGTCAACCAAAACCCTTGGGACAACAGAATCTTCGCACTTTACCGTGAGATAAAGAGCTCGATTATGTTCTGTACCCTCCATAGGAAGTTCATCATCTGAGAAAGTGATCCTGGTGACTTCGAAGATCTTGCTAGCCATCTTTTCCAGGTGATTCACCGTGATCTTATCAGGGATGTGGGCCTCATTCAGAATCTTCATCAAGACCCTGCGATGTTCATCAGAATGTATCAGCAAAGATAAAAGAGAAATCTGAGCTGGTGTTTTCCTTAACTGCTCCACGATGGAATAATCCTGCATTTTCATCTTTTTCAAGAACTCCTCGGCCTCTTCCTCGGTGACTGATTTCTTTACTGGCATTTGGCTATCCTTGAATGGCTTGGCTTTCCTTAATTCTTCTGGGGTGAAACACCTCCCAGAGCAATTCAATCCTCCAGCTTCATTAACTTCTTCCTCTATTTCTTTTCCTTTGTATGTCACTATCACTTGTTTATAATTCCACAGAACAGCCTTGGCGTCTACCACTGGTAGCTGGGTTACTGGTTTAATGATGATAGGGGTAATAGGAGCCCCCTTCACAACTATGACAGGCTTACTTAGAATCCCCGGCACTATCACTTTTGAGCTTACTGGACTTGCCCCGACATCTTTTGACATCCCTTTCACGACCAACACCGGTGGTTTAAAATTGAGCGAGCTCGGCTTTTCTGTTACCTCTTCAACTGTCAGGGGCATTGCTTTGGTAGAGTCTGGAGCTTTAACCACATTGCTTTCACTGGCCCGAATCATCATGACGAACTTAGAAGACCTCTTGGACTCCCCATCCTTGTGAACTACTTCAATCATATGTGTTTCTTCATGGGTTGGCAAAGGGTTTTGGTTTATGTTTGGCACGTCTGGGCTTTGGACTACAATTTGGTTTGTATCAATGAGCTCCTGAATTGCCTGTTTCAAATGCCAACACTTTTCTATGTCGTGCCCTGGAGCATCAGAACAATATGCGCATCTTAGGGAATAATCGAGGTTCTTTGGAGGGGGATTTGGTATCTTTGACTCAATTGGCCTCAAGACGTCCAACTGCCTTAACCTTCGAAACAAGCTGGCATAGGATTCTTCGAGCGGGGTAAAACTTTGTTTCTGCTGCAGCCTCTCTCTCCTATGATCTGTCCTCAGTCGAAAATGTGATCTATTGGGGTTTTGGTAGGGTTGTGGAGGTGGGTAGGTATTTTGTGGAGCTGAATAGATATTCTGCGGAGCTAGAGCACGCCATTGCGGGTAAGGAGGGGGTTGAGCATATGACTGTGCATGGTGAACAAGGTATTGGGATGGCCTGGCTGAGTATTGGGGGTTTTGCGGGGAAAAGTAATGTTGAGGTGGATTATATGGAGCTTGGGTATAGGTTTGAGGTCGGGGTCGAGGGTGGGTGTATTGATGAGGTGAACCCCTTGGGCCATGCCATGATCCGGAGACAACCATAGCAGCATCTTCCTTCTTCTTCTTGCCTAGCAAACTTCCGGTACCACTCTGGATTGCCTGGGTGGTTGCTTTTATAGCAGAATAGCTCATGATCTTACTCGACTTGAGGCCCTCTTCCACCATTTCTCCCATCTTTACCACATCATTGAAAGACTTACCAATGGCCGAGATCAAGTGACCATAGTAAGTGGGCTCCAGGGCTTGAAGAAAATATTTAACCATCTCGTCATCTTCCATCGGAAAGTTGACTCGTGCAGCTTGCTCCCTCCATCAGAACCCATATTCTCTAAAGCTTTCACTGGGTTTCTTTTCCACTTTGGTCAGAGATAGGTGGTCTGGAACAATGTCTATATTGTACTGAAAGTGCCGGGTGAAGGCCTGAGCCATATCATCCCATGTGTACCACCTACTAGCATCCTGGCGGGTGTACCATTCTAGAGCTACCCCACTCAGACTCTGGCTGAAGTACGCCATCAGTAATTCGTCTTTTCCCCCAGCACCTCTCATCTAACCTCTCAGATGGGCTACAGGATCCCCATGTCACTCATACAAGTCAAACTTGGGCATCTTGAACCCAGCAGGTAATTGCATATCAGGGAACAAACACAAATCTTTATAAGCCACGCTTACTTGGTTTCCCGAACCTTGAATATTTCTCAATGATTGCTCCAGACTTTGTACTTTCCTAAACATCTCTTCTTGCTCCGTGTTCTTGGATGGTTTATCAGTTTCAACATGAGGCTCAAATTGGGGAGTGTAAGAATAAGGATCTGGGACTTTGAAGGTGGGCTCCGGTGCATAGTAGTGGGTATCTGGAGTGGGGAATGCGGTCTCACTATAGGATCGGTGGAGGGTAGCTTGTGGAGGGGGTACAAAAATAGGAGCGGAAGTCGGAACAGGGTACGAGGTTGTTTTGGCTGGTGGGGCATGAAAGGTTTGGGCCGAAGTGCTGGGGTAGTTGTGGTAAGGGGTGATGCCAGGTGCGTGTTGTGGGGAAAGATCAAGGGTATTGGGCATCTGGGATTGAGAGATTGGTAGAATAGAAGCAGGATTTTCTATGTAGTTGGTAGGGAACGAAGGTAGAGGGTGTCCCTTACTCCAGGCTTGATACATCTCCGCCATTTGATGCCTCAACCTCCGGACCCCCTCTTGCAGTTCTGATTCCGACTCAACAATCTCCCTTGGTGGGTCTACAACTGCAGTGTCTGTTTCCTTGCTAGCTATGACTATTTGATGCTTTGATCGGGTATTATATGGATGACTTGCCAGGATGCTAACAAACTAACCACCTTCCTGCTAGGAAAATAAAGATAACAGAGGACAACCACAAAACCACCATGTTAGCGTTAGGGCATTTATCAAATAATAATATCACATTACGTGCAACGCACCTAGCAATAATTATCGGTTCTAGAATGGCTTTGAGGGTCACAAGGTCATATGGCATCATCCCAGTTTCGTTCACTTCAACCTTCTCTTTCTTTTCCCACACCTCTTATCACTCTTTTTCTTTCTTATTCTTTTTGTTTTTTGAACAAAAATGACTTGATCGAACCCGATGTAGGTTGCCTACGTATCATGTCCCTCATAAATCAGACCAAGCGTAGTTCTGAAAATGTGATGGAAAATATATTAAAAAAAATTCTTTTGGGACTTTTCATTTAAAACTTTTCGATGTTAAAATACAAAAGGGAAGTATAATAATGAAAGACATGACAGACTCGACTATACTACGACATACTCTGACACTACCTAAAGGACTCAGTACTCCTAAAGAAGACGCAAAAGTAAAAGACAACATAAGACAATCTCAAAACATCTGAATAGAACGACTTCTCAAGCTACTCCTGGATGCGACGGTCCTGGCTGGGATGGGTCTAATGAAGATTCGGATGGCCTCGTCAATCCTATCGAATCTAAGCTCTGTATTATGCCCTGCAGAGACACCTCGAAGCTGGGAATGAGAATCCTGGAATGTGCTCCTGCATCTGGAAGGCTGACTCTAGTAAGGTACTCACGGTTCTGTCCCATGTTCTCTACTAAACCCACCAACTGTGATCTCAGCGACTGAAGTGTTGTTCGGATCCCAACCCTTTCTGCTGCATGAGCCTCCTCTGCCTGGGTGAACCGATCCATCAACTGTCTAAGCAATATCCGTGAGGTGACCTCCTCGTCAAATACTCCTCTAACACGTCGGGGCAACGGCCTGCTAACCCCCCGATGAGTAGACTGTAGCCATATGAAGTACTCATGGGTATACCCAGGTGAATGTGGGTCAGCTGCTAAAGTATCCTTACCCATCTTCATTGCATGACGCCAATAGGTCTGGATGTCGACCTCCCTGTGCGGCATAGTGTCAAATTCCCTAATGAAATCACGAGAATCAGGAATGTAGGGGACTTCCTGCCGCCTCCCTAACTGACGCATGACTCTAGCAGGGGTATATGGTGTAGTACACCAAAGTCCAATCAGTACCAAGAAGTCTTGCACGCGAGACCCTGCTAAAATCACATCCAAATCAATCCATAGGTATGACCACAAAATCCTCTCTTTGGTCAAGGATCCTAGATAACCAACCCAATCCTGAACTCCAAGTGGTAAGGCAAACTTATCGAACGTCATCCTATGCTTGATGCACTTCACCCGATCTCTCAAACAACGGTCAATCACATCTTTCTCAAACATGGTGGCGGGGTGTAAGTGCTCCATCATCAACAGCTGTAGCAACAAGTTGCTTCCCTCAAAGAACCTCCCACCTTCTCGAATTCTGGTCAAAGTACGATAGATCTCTGCAAAATTGTCGGAACCAAGGTGACCTTACTACTATGTTTATCATGGAAGAGTGCAAAGGCTATTGACCCCAGACGCGTGCTAATATGTCTACCCTCCAAAGGAAATACTAAGAGACCTAACAATGCAATAGCAAAGACCATAGGACGCCTCTTCTTCCAAGAATCATATGATATGGAAAATTCATTTATGAAGGTCTCATACCCAGTAGGACGAGCAAACCTCTCAAACAAAAAGTCCAAAGGTACCCAAGATTGCTCTAGACATCCCATGTGAGTTTCCAAATCCATCCCTATGATCTTAAGGAACTTGGTGCTCGAATGAGCCCTGGTGTAAATCAAATCCTTGTCTAGGTATGGCAGGCGGGTTAACCCGGCTATCTCAGCTAAGGTGGGTGTCATCTCAAGATCCCCAAACTTAAATACCATTCCCTGTGGGTCCCAAAATGTCAACATCGCTTCTATAAGGTCGGGACGGGGAGTGATGTCCATTAAAGAAATAAGAGTCCCTAATTTACCCATCAAATCATGTTGCTCGAGTAACATGAACATGTTCCACCATTTTACTAGCCTTCTAGGGACTTTGACCACCATTGATACTCTAGAATTGGTGAGTGGGTCCATACCTGATGAAGAGACCATGGTTAGCGACTCAAGACACTACGTGACACCACAACATTTCCTAGTGGACAAATGCAAGACACAATTTGGCTATATTTTGCGAAATGGCCTAAGTGGTTGAAAGTGGCTATTATTGCAAAGTTGACCCCTAATACATGAAAAGTGATCCATTTAAAGCTTAAATGATTCCAATATCCCAACGATCATGGCCTAAAAAATTACTTTGCAAAAATGGACACCTCTTTTTTTTTTTTTTGCAAAAATGGCCGATGTGGCCAAATGTGGCTAGGGACGCAAACATGACATGGATGAACCTTACTGTGATATGACCATGAGTTGTAAACTCCAGATTTTAAAAAATGGGTAATTGAACCACTTTTGCGAAAATAACCATATTCTGCAAAAATGACCGATGTGGCCAAAAGTGGCTAGAGATGCAAAATTTGGCTACGACCCCGGAAGCCAAGGACCTAAGACCTACTAGGAAGACCGGACCCTACGTAGGTTGCCTACGTATCTCGCCTGGAGAGACGAGAATCAGGTTCGCGTAGTTCGGGAAGATTGGGCATGGGAGAAAGCCTTAAAGATGTAACTAATTCGAAAAAATCATATTTTTTGTCTTTTTGAGAAATGATGGAAAATGTAAAATCTTTTTGGATTTTCTTTTCTTTTTTTTTCATTTTTGAAAAATAATGGGAAAGTGTAAAATCTTTTTGGATTTTCTATTTTCAAAATTTTTTTTTTGTCCTTTTTTTTTGAAAAAATAATGAAAAAGTGTAAAATCTTTACTCCATTTTATATTTCACCCTCAAATGTTCTTGGCCGCCAAATGACCATTTTACCCCTAAAGAGATGCAACATGTAGCACATAGGGATGATTCAATGTCTTTTTGGGCCATAAGCCCATTTTGACATAATTTGGATAGGCCTCCTACAACGGGACACGGTGTCTGGGACCGAACCCTGCTAGGTTTAAATGACATGATGCATATAAGCATGACCTAAAGGCTGACCTACGGTTGGGGTTCACTAGACAAGGAAATTCGGGGCGGCACGTGGTCGATGGCGGCTGCTCTAGCTATCCGCCCACTACACGCTCCCACGCCACCCCCCTAAAGACACGGGTGACTCACAAAAAGGTCGTGTACGCTCAAACGTACTCCGGAAGACTTGTTGCAGAAAGAAGACTCGGGGTTATGCAAATGATGACAGTTATGAAGCAGTAAACACATAAAGAAAAACTGTAAACAAATAAACAACTAGCAAATAACAAAATATAAAAACATAATAAAAATCAAGTAAAGCTAATGAAAAAGAATAAAAACCTCAACCAAATATTCTAAAAGCCAACAAAATCGAGTACTAGCTCGAACCCGCAATTTCCCCAGCAGAGTCGCCAGAGATGTCACACCTCTCTTTTAACAAACCTTCACTAAACCCTCTTAAATTAATAAAAGATTTTGTGACGCTTGAAAAGAGTTTTCAATTTTTGAAAGTGACAAAAATGGTGTTCAAAAGGAAATAACTCAGAGTCGCTACCTGACATTGGTTTCGGTGTGTCGGGTTACCGTTTTATAAAAATGTTTTTTCCCTTTAAATACTTTGGACTCCAAAACTAAGTCTGCACCAGAGAGTCGGGTAAGGGGGTTCATTTGACTCGAGGAAAAGGTGTTAGGCACTCCCCAAGTCCCGTGAAGGTCACGGTTGCGTACTCAATCAAGTTGGCTTTCAAAACACTCAAATTGAGGTAAAACACACAAAAATAAAACAAACACACAAGAGGTCGAGGTCATCCCCACCTAAAATGGAAGAAAATTAAAAGAAGAAAAAATTATGACTCTAAATTATCCTACGCTACTTCTTCAACGATGTTCGCCACGGCCTCCAATTACATTCACTTCGGGGCATACCCCTGAAAATAAATATATACAAATCCCTCGGGGCATTCCCCGGACAAATTCAACTAGGGGAACGACCTCTCCCTCAAAATTAAAAGCAAACAAATAGAAAAATCCTAAGATTGCCTACCCAAATGTGGTCGGCCTAAGCATGCTCCTAGCGAAAAAATGGAATAGAATAAATAAATGAAAGAAAACTAAATAAGATAAAATAAAAGAAGATCCTAAGTCATGCTCATCTTATTAATTAATTTACTTGTTCAACAGAGCCCAATCCTAACATGCAAGCAAACTTAATCTCTAATAGGCTAGTCTTTCCATACTCCCACGGCCCAATATAATACGGCTCAAGCAATCTACACAAATAATGGCAATCAAATATCTAACAGATGGATATCCTAAATCATGTAATGTCAGTAACAAACAAACAATCAGATAAACTAATAAGAGGGAAGAAAAAAATAAAGAAGTGTGAATTTAAAGATGATAAGAGCCAACCAAAACTTAACTAACCAGCCCCGTACTAACTCACCCTTTATCTTTTTGGATTTCTCCTCACCACTGATATCACATAACCCTCTTTGCTTCATTTTCTTTCATCCTCACGTTCAATCTTACATAATAAACGTGTACATATTGAATTATGCTAATATATCTCCAACTCACAGAGAAAAGAACTTGGCGAGGAAAGCGCATACTCCAAATAGCAACGAGAACAAAATTTGATTAGAACTTCCATTTTAATGAGAAACTAATAGACACGACGCTGGTTTTCAAGAAAATTAGCACATTCAACACATGAGTTGGTCCCTTTCTTTCACTCGAACACATGGCAACTTAGGGGAGATAGCAAACTATCGCGCAAATTTTAGAAACAGGAACCAATTTAATTCGGCATGAGACATGGAAGATTTCAGCATTTTTAAAGTCATCTTCAAATAACTCGATGCTCTTACTGATTTTTATGTTGAAACAGAAATTAATTACGCCAATTTTAACCACAAACCATGAGATGCTTCAGTCGGGTAAATGACTAACAATCCAGAGAAGACAATTGGAATTACTACTAAT
Source organism: Nicotiana glauca (assembly GCA_026770625.1). Classification (NCBI taxonomy): domain Eukaryota; kingdom Viridiplantae; phylum Streptophyta; class Magnoliopsida; order Solanales; family Solanaceae; genus Nicotiana; species Nicotiana glauca. Next base: position 48,565 of record MU739494.1, read on the forward strand.
TAAACCTTCATTCGTCGCACCCAACATATGACCAAAAGAAACCAGATTAATGCATATCTTGGCAGAGGATAGTAACAACTACCTCACCAGGAAACTTGACCAAGCTCAGCAGGAGTTTACAGTAGGTTTCTTAACATTAGAAGGGACCAACAGAAGCAACGACAAATAGAAATTATCGGAAGATAAACCCAAGAATCACTTAACGCCCCAAACTCAACTAGGTTGACAACAACGATCGAATATGCATCATGTGTATGGTTTTGAGGATGGAAATCAGACTGAGTGTGAAATTAAATGTGATGTTAATGCAAATACCTCAACAGAGGGCGACAAGATGGATTAAAAGGCATCAGGTTTCAACACACTCCCGGAATATGAACCAAATGAACCAAAACAGCTAAGGGCTGGCGAGCAAATCTCAGCGACACGACTTGAATATAGATTTTTTTTTCGAACTAAATTATCAACCAAACAGACACGACACTGATTCAGACCACAAATGAACTGCATCACTGACTCATGATTTATTTAATTACCATAAGATTAGCAAACTCAAATCACACATATAAGACTAAGCTTATGCAAATCAAAAAAACATATAAGACTAAGCTTGAAAATTCAGCGAGCTCCTCAAATAGTGAAGCTAAATCAAATGCAGCAAGTCGAAAGAAAAGAAACAAATTGACAAACAGCATTCTCGAGAACAAACGCAATTAGAAACTAACTCCAAATACCACCTCTACTAAAACACGATCGAAGATCTATCACTACAGGGCAGATTCCATATGGTTCATATCATATTTCGATCAACATTAACGAGAGTAAGAAGGAAAGAGGGGAACCTGAAATTGCAAAATTCTTAAACTAAATTCATTTGAAATTGAATACAAGTGGGCTCGTCACTGAAATTTGAAGTAACAGCAGCAAACAAACATGAATCGAGCCAGCAATAAAGCAGCAACAAGAACCACGAACATGAACCTCACGAGCCCGACAACTTGAAACTCGAACTAACACACCTCAAGCAATCTCCATGAATGCAAACAAATCCAGATTCAAAATTAAAAGGGAAGGGATAGAACATATATTTTTTTTGAATTGTTAAGGCAGATCGAAGCAAAAGAGAAAAACGAACACTGATTTTTTTTTTGTATTTCTGGAAAAAAATGAAATACGAAATCCAAAAGGAGAAAAAATTGAAGAAGCCTAATTTTCTATCTCTATCTCTGAAAGAACCCTCGAACCCTTTTTTCTCCTTTTTTTTCAAAATTCCGAGAAATCCCACAATATATAGGCCGTCTCGAATCTTCTATTCTTCTTCACCAAGAAATTGCGTGGGACCACAAAATTAAAATCCAAAAGTCCTTTTCACAAATAAAAATCGGAAAAATGGAGATCTTTGGACAAAAAAATTCATCCAACGATTCCCATTCTTCTCAAATTTATTTAAGGGTCCGAATTTTGTGTTTAAACAACAGAAATAAAAGAAGAAATCAACAAAATCGGATTGAAATGATGAGATTTTGATGCGATTTGAGTGAAGTGGAAGAAGGAGAGGAGAGGGGGGACCATGGGGGACCATGGGGGGACCAGTGAGTTGACTCGCTGGATTGGCGAGTTTTTCCGACGAGTTTGGGTGGCTGGCGCGGCGGTGAAGGGCTGAAGAGGGTGTGGGGTGGCTGGTCTTTGATTTAGGTTTAAGTTTTGTGATTTTTGGGGATATGGAGCTTTTGTATAGGGTGTGGGGATTAATTGTGGTCCGTTGGATTAATTGGGATGGAGGGCTAGGATTTGAAGGGGGAATTGGGGCGGGTCGGCGGGTCAGGCGGAATGGGTAAAGGGGTTGGGTCGAGGAGGGAATTGGGCTGCCCGATTTGGGCTTCTTTTTGCTCAAAATTGGGCCCAAAACTTGCAATTCTTCAATTTTAACAATCCATTAAGTAAATAACCCAATCTTTTAAATTAAAACCAAATTAATTTCAATTAATTAAATAAATTATGTAATAATATGAAACTATATATATATATATATATATAATATTAATAACTTAAACTAAATAGGATAAGATAGAGCGTGAAACTATTTTTGTTATTATTATTTTTCAATTTTTGTTCCTTAAAAATATAATTAAGATTAGTAATAAAGTAAAATCCTATAGAAATAAACTCAAATATATATCTTAAAAATACTAGGACTACCAGAGGTGATTCTAATGCGCGGGTCAAAATTACATGCCTATAATCGGAAGTGATTTTGGAGGTTCGGTGTAGAATTAGGCTTGAATTGGCGAAGTTAGTATTTTGGAGAATTTCGATTGATAGGCGAGATTTTGATATAGGGGTCGGAATGGAATTCCGAGAGTTGCAGTAGCTCTGTTATGTCATTTGGGATGTGCGTGCATAACTTCAGATCATTCGAACGAGGTTTGGTAGACTTTTTGATCGAAAATGTGTTTTTAGAATTTTTGAAAATTTTAAGGTTGAATCCAATGAAAAATTTGTGTTTTTATGTTGTTTTGAGCGTTCCGAAGATTGGAACAAGTTTGAATGATGATTTAGGATTGGTTGGCATGTTTGGTTGAGGTCCCTGGGGGCCTAGAGTGAGTTTCGGGGTGGTTTCGGACCATTGTTAGGCCATTTTTAACTGCTGTTTTTTGGCTACAACATTGTTCTATGCGATCACGGGGAATTGGTCGCGATCGCCGTGAGTAAAATGTGAGAAACGTGCCAATGAATAGCGATCACGGAAATCCTTTCGCGATCGCGGAGAAGAAATATTCTGTTGCATTGATCCTACTTCGGAAGCTTATATCTCACAATCTATAAGGAATTTAGAGATAATCCAATAATAAAAATTGTAGCCCTTTGTGTCTAGTTTTCAGAAATATAAATTAATTAGAATTTAAAATTGCGTAAAAAAGGTTATGGTGTTTACACTATAGGCTGCCCGGGAAGGTCTCTAATACATAGGGATGATTTTGGAAGCTTATATCTCGTAATGTATAAGGATTCCAGAAATGAGCAATATATGAAATTATAGCCCTATGTGTCTAGTTTTCAGAACATTAAACCATTTGTAATTTGGAGTTGTATGCAAAAGGTTATGGCCGTTATACTGGAGGCTGTCCGGAAGAGCTGGGAACTGTTCACCGCGATCGCGAAGAGTAAATTTTGGGCTAGAAAAATTGTTCTCCTCGATCGCGAAGCATTTTCTGCGATCGCGAAGAGTAAATACCTAGACAGAATGTTTTAAAACACGTCAGTCGTGATTTTGGGGTCATTTTACTCCCATAGTTTCTCGTTTTTGGAGATTTTTGAAGGAGATTAACAAGGGATTCAAGGAGGAACGTTTTGAGGTAAGTTTCTTGGACTCAAAACTCATTTTTATTGTAAAATTCATCTAGAAAATCATTGAATTTCAGCTAAAATGGAGGAATAGGGCTTGGAATTTTTTGATTTTTAAGTTGAAATTTGAAGGGTCAATTGTGGATGGATTTTGATGATCTTGGTATGTATGAACTCGTGAGGAGATAAGGAACCCGTTGATGTAAAAATTTCTGAGTTTTGAGAAGTGGGCCAGGGGATAGAGTTTTGCTAATTTCGAGATTTTTGCTATTTTTCGATTGTTTTTGATTGGGTATTGTCCCATTGGCATATTGTGATGTATTTGCTCTGATTTTGGATAGATTGGACGCGCGTGGAGGCTGGTTTGAGGGGAAAAGGCGTCACGAGTTAAAGAAATAGCCGGTTCGAGGTGAGTAATGTTTGTAAATGACATCCTGAGGGTTTGAAACCCCGGATTTGCACACCATCGTGCTGTATTGAGGTGACTTACACGCCGGATAGAGAGCTTGGGGTAGATCACCATTGGGGATTGCGACTTGGTCCATCCCGATTGATGAAATTACTGCGTATTTGACTGAAACTACTTGTTATCATCATAATTTGGGATGATTGTCATATTTGGGCTTCGTGCCAATTATTTAAACCCTTCGGGGATTGTTGTTGATAATTCCTCGCTGATTTAATACTATATTTGAACTCAGTCATGTATTTTTCACTGTTTTAAAAACTCAGCCAAGTTATTATGCCTTAAACACTCGAAATGATATTTTCATAAATTATTTTGGGGCTGAGCATCATGCTTTATTATTGTCCGAGTGGCTTATGTGATTATGTTGACTGAGTAAGGTCGAGGGCCTGTATTGTGAGGATACTTATGGATCGGGCTGCGCGCCGTAGCAATGAGCGCGAGTATCGTCTTGGTCAGGTAACAATGACTGACTAGAGCGGACAAACTTTAGACAGTGGTAACAATGGCTCTGTAGGACGCGTCTTGGTCAGAGCGGACAAACTTTAGACAGTGGTAACAATGGCACTGTAGGACGCATCTTGGTCAGGTAACAATGACTGACCAGGAATAAATTAATGCCACGAGTTGGCTTGATGTTGTGCTTGGGCTGTAGGAGCCCCTCCGGAGTCTGTACACACCCCCAGTGAGCGCCGTCGACGGTAAATAAATGGATGGCGAGGGCAATACGCCGCAGTGGGTACCAGAGTGTATCGTCATATGCATTGCATTGCATTCATGCATTTGTTCTTATCTGTATTATCTGTCATAATATTTCTGCACTCTTATTTCATTGGTTTTTATGCTACTTCTTGCAATAATTACCTGATATCCTGGCGTTATCTGTTAACGGAGTGTTGTGCCCGAGGGGCTGATTTCTGTGCTTGTTTGCACTACTTATTTTGCGTTTATTTTCTTAACTGTTAGAAAAAGACATTTTTAAAAGAGATTTTAAACTGAGCTAAGATATTTATAAAGATTTCACAGTTCCACTGTTTTTCTCAAAGGGTTTACACTGCTCCTATATAGCATGATGGCTTGCTTTACGTGATTTCTTACTGCTCAGTTGTTATTTACTCTTATTACTCACTGAGTTGGAGTACTCACTTTACTCCCTACACCTCGTGTGCAGTTGCAAGTATTTATTCACCCGGCAGCGGGTATAGGCTGTTTGGAGGCAGAGTTGTAAAAGCTTAGCAAGGTGACTACCAACGTTCGCAGCACCGTTTTCTTTCTGTGACATTCATTATTCCTGTTCAGTGTACTTCTAGACTTGTAAATGTAAATTTCATCCTTATAGATGCTCGTGACTTGTGACACCCCGGTTTGGGCTGTGTCGGGATGGTTTCCCTTATTGTATCCGCTATTTTCGCACATTATGGTTATTAAATCATATTTAGAATTGTTTATGTTAAGTAACTGCTTAGAAAGGAGTTTTGTGTTAGTCTGGTTGGCCTTGTCTTCACGAGAGGCGCTATCACGACCGGGTTTGGGAATTGGGTCGTGACATTAATACGACCAATATAGGGGTGTATAAGAAAACAAACTAGCATATCATAATTTTTTTTGGTAAATAATAAATAATTATAAATCATGCTAAACAAAGTATTACTTGAAATTTTTAATTATAATTTTTAAAAGTATATAATTATAATTAGTCAAATTTAAAAATCTGAATATATTACATTTAAAAAATTATGTGCCTGTATATATCTACATTGCTTATTAGTTTTATTCAAGTTAGATAAGTATATAAGTTATTAATTTAATGGTCTAATAGTATTTTAATAACTTAATAATTATCATAAATCTGACTTAATACTAAAAATGAAGAAGCTAATATTATTGAAATATGAACATATAACAGAACTAGCAATATCATCTAGGATGAAAAGAGCTGTAATGAAAAATGTGTTTTAAAATACCTTTATTTTATGCAAATAGTTTATTTTTCCTACTTTACTTAAATGTAAGTATACTCATTCGTTTGATTTATTGTAGATAATTTTCTTACTTTTATTTGTATTTATGGTATTTTATTTTTTCCTTGTAGTTATGGTATTTATATTAAGAAATAAACTAAAGCAAAATATATAAGAATGGTAACACACCCTAAATCCCCTCAAACCAAAACCTAGTTGCCCCTCTGCCTCCCTACTTTCTTATTTCTTTAAACTTTTTCTTTCTTAGCCGCCATTCTCCTTCCCTACTTTTTTATATTTTTCTTTTACCATTAGTACTAGCCACTAGGCATTAATTCAAGGCTGCGAAAAAGACAAAGAGGATCAAAAGAGTGTATTTTCATTTGTGGACAGAAATTTTAACTTCTTGGTTTGTCTCTTCCCAAGTAAGCTCACGTCTCTATATCATAGTATTTTTGAATCTCCTAATGCCTACTTGTATTTGGGGTTTTTAATTTAATTTTATGAATTATTATGCTTTATTTTTGATAAAGTGGTAAGTGTGATTTAAAAGATTTGATAGATTTTGTGTCTTACACCTAATTAAGTTGCGCTTCTGTTTCAAATGTTTGTTTTTAATTTACAGGATGCTCAAAAGAAAAGTGCCTTTGAGTAATTGCAATCTCTTCTAATGCCAAACCCGTAAGTGTTTCTTCTTTTTTCCATCTTCTTAAGTTTTATGATACTTATTTAAATATTTTTTCTTTTGTCTTGTGTGTTGAAACAAGTTTAGATCTTTTTTCACCGAATTGATGGCTAAGTTTTTGCTTATTCCATGATTTATTGAATTTATAATTATTAACGCAAATATATCTAGCTGGTATATGTTTTGATACTTCAAAGATAAGTTTCTCACAAGATTATTTTATTATGTTATTTCAGCCTAGTGATTATGGGGAGTGCTTCATATATTTTTGGATGCATAAAGATTAATGGGTGTGTTGGAGATGGCAACATAAATCATCAAGATCAAACGGGGATGACAACATAAATCATCAAGCAAATATTTATGTTCGTTTAATACATTATTTCTGAATCTCTGTTACAATCAAGCCTCACATTGACTAGTTCTTTTATTCAAACTTTAATTGTTGTAAAAGAGTTGTGTAATACAAGTACTATTAGTTGATAATACAAATGTATATCTTGAAATTTATTTTGTAAAAATTCTTAAATGTCAATTAGTGTAGAATAAGTTATTTCTCAAGCCGATATGGTACTACTATTAGTTTTAATATAATATGCACAACCACAAAATAATTGGAAAATTTTAAACAAAAATTAAATAGCTAAGAAACAGGGGATTTGTGAGAGGAACTTTCATCACTATTAAAATCAATTTTTCTGTCAAAAAAGAATATAATTAAATAATGTAATCTCTACTTTGTTTATGATTTGTAGCCATAAAACTTTAGTCCATAACTAAACAAAAATACTTTTGCCACAGATAAATATATGAAAGCAGTTACATATCTAAACTTTTATGGCAAATAAATTAAAAATTTTGCCACACTATATCACTTTGTAGCTACCATATAAAAATAGCTACAAATTAATTTATTGTGGCAAGAGTATAAAGTTATTTTCTATAAATATATTTGTCATGGCAAAAGTATAAAATTATTTGCTACGAATATTGCTACAACACAAAAAATTTGTAGCAATAAGTATTTATCCTTAGCCACGGATCATGTAAAGTTTGTAGCTAATTTTTAGCTACGCTACATTTTGCTACGAATGCTACGGAAAAAAATATTGTGGCAAGTGTTTAGCCACGAAAATTTTCATAATTAGCTACGTTCTGTTTTATAGCTATAAATGCATTATGTTGTAGTGACTCTTGTAATTGATACATTTTGGCTCATTATTCAAACGAAGTTGGAGTTAAAAATCTTGCGTGGTAGGTCATGATTTTTACACCTTTTGAGCCGGGTGATTTTTCACGTAAAGATCACTGTTTTTATTTTATTACTTTTTTGCTTTACGCTTAAGGAATACAGTAAAAAAAATCAAGTTCTTTATTAATTCACACGTGTACTCAAACTAATAATTATCAACTCGGGAAGAGTAAAGAGCAACTCTTTCTTTGACGGAGAAGAGAAATTTATCATGAGACTAAGAGGGTGTTTGGATTGGCTTATAAAAAGTAGCTTTTAAATTAAAAAGTCAAAAGTCATAAGTAGGTAATATCTAACTTTTGACTTTTGAATTATTTTTGTACTTTTTATTCTTAAAAGTAAATGCTTTTAAACAATTTTTATCATTGTCAAACACCACACAAACTACAAAAGTGTTTAAAAACCAATAAGTACTTAAAAATAAAAATCAGAACAGCCTCTAAAGAGTTGTGGGGACTGTAAGAAACATCATACAAAACAAGAAGAAAGCTAAATCAATGGACCGAAAAAAAAAACTGAAAAGACAAAAGAATAAGAAATATGGGGTTTTGGTTTGATATTGGAGAACAAGAGAGGAGATGAGAGAGATCAAAAAAAAAAAAAAAAAAA
>MU739495.1:0-13093 GCA_026770625.1 Nicotiana glauca
AATTACTTATTGGATTTGTGTTAACTAACATATGGCATGAACTAACGCGTGTGGATATGGGTTATAACACTTACAGTTGATGTTCCGACCTTGGCTAATCGGTTTGTGAGATTAGATATTTCAGAGCCCAGTCGATTGTTGGCTTCCATGGTTTCTTGGTCTTCTTTATGTGATCGAATCAGAGAGCACCGATATGATGATCCGTATTTGCTTGTTCTTAAGGATAAAGTTTAGCATGATGATGCCAGAGATGTGACCATTGGTGATGATGGAGTATTGATGATGCAGGGTCGAATTTGTGTGCCCAATGTGGATGGGCTTCGAGAGTTGATACTGGAGGAGGCCCATAGCTCGTGGTATTCCATTCATCCGAGTGCCGCGAAGATGTATCAAGATCTTAGACAACATTATTGGTGGTAGAGAATGAAGAAAGATATTGTGGGGTTTGTAGGTCGGTGTCTCAATTGTCAGCAGGTGAAATATGAGTATCAGAGGCTAGGTGGTTTACTTCAGCAGATGGTTATTTTTGAGTGGAAGTGGGAGAGGATCACTATGGATTTTGTTGTTGGACTTCCTCAGACTTTGAAGAAGTTCGATACTATTTGGGTGATTGTAGACAGGCTAACCAAGTCCATATACTTCATTCCTATCTGTACCACTTATTGTTCAGAGCGGCTGGCAGATCGGGGCACTCAGTTTACTTCCCAGTTTTGGAAGTCAGTTTAGCGAGAGTTGGGCACTCAGGTGTAGTTGAGCATAACTTTTCACCCTCAAACGTACAGGAAGTCCGAGCGCACCATCAGATATTGGAGGATATGCTACACGCCTGTGTTATTGATTTCGGAAGGCCATGGTATCAGTTTCTACCGCTTGCAGAGTTTTCTTATAACAACAGCTACTAGTCGAGTATTCAAATAGCTCCATATGAGGCTTTGTACGGGAGGTGGTGTAGATCTCTAGTTGGTTGGTTCAAGCCCACTGAGGCTAGACTATTAGGGACAGATTTGGTTCAGGATGCTTTGGATAAAGTGAAGGTAATTCAGGAGAGACTTCATATGGCACAGTCGAGGCAGAAGAGTTATGCGGACCGAAAGGTTCGAGATGTATCCTACATGGTTGGTGAGAAAGTCATGTTGAAGGTTTTGCCCAAGAATGGTGTTATGAGATTTGGAAAGAAAGGAAAGTTGAGTCCATGATTTATTGGGCCTTTTGAGGTACTTCGGAGGATTGGGGAGGTGGCTTATGAGCTTGCCTTGCTACCCGGCTTGTCGAGTGTGCATCCAGTTTTCCATGTTTCTATGCTCCGAAAGTATATTGGGGACCCGTCCCATGTTCTAGATTTCAGTACGGTTCAGTTGGAGGGTGATTTGACCTATGATTTAGAGCCAGCAGCTATATTGGAGTGACAGGTTCGAAAGTTGAGATCAAAAGGATATAACTTCAGTGAAGGTGCAGTGGAGAGGTCGGCCCGTGGAGGAGGCTACTTAGGATACCAAGTGGGAGATGCGGAGCAGATATCCTCGCCTATTTGAGGTTTCATGTATGTTTCTTCACCCGTTCGAGGACGAACGTTTGTTTAAGTTGGGGAGGATGTGACGACACGGCCAATCTTCTCATGAGTTACTGCCTTGTCTCCCCCATTTTTGCTTCTTTATGCTTCGTTATCCGTGTTTTATGTGGTTGAGTTCGGAGTGAATTTGGTAATAAATGAGACACTTAGTCTCTTTTAAGAATGCTTAAGTTGGAAAAGCCAACCGGATATTGACTTATGAGTTAGAGGGCTCGGATATGAGTTCCTATAGCTCGATTAGCTTCGGGAGGTGATTTGTGACTTAGGAGTATGATCAGAAGTGGTTTTGGAGGTCTGGTGTAGAATTAGGCTTGAATTAGCGAAGTTAGTATTTTGGCGATTTCCGGTTGATAGGTGAGATCTTGATTTGAGGGTCGGAATGGAATTCTGAGAGTTGCTGTAGCTTTGTTATGTGATTTGGGATGTGTGTGTAAAATTTTAAGTCATTCAGAGGTTATTTGGTTGGATTTTTTATCAAATGTGTGTTTCGGAAGTTTTAGAAGAACTTAGGCTTGATTTCGATGTAATTTAATGGTTTTGGGGTTGTTTGAGGTGTTTTGATGATTGGAACAAGTTTGAATGATGTTTTAGGAAGCTTTAGTGCTTTTGGTTGAGGTCCCGGCGGGCCTCGGGGTGATTTCGGATGGCTATCGGGAAGTTTTGAACCTTGAGAAATTGCAGAAATTGCAGCAGATATTGCAGGGGTAATTTGGTCTTCGCAATCGCGAGCCTGAGGTCGCGATCGCATAGAAGAAGTTTTGGCAGGCCTATTTTTCTTCTTCGCATTCGCGATAGTGGGTCCGCGAACGCAGAAGGTGAGTTTCAGCTGCTTCCGTTCGTGGGGAGTTATTCGCGTTCGCAGAGGAGGATCTGGGGTCCTGTTTCTATTGTTCTTCGCGTTCGCAGCCAAGGGGTCGCGTTCGTGTAGTTGAGGCAGTGGAAACTTCGCGTTTGCAGGTAGGGTACTGCATTCGCAAAGGCTTATTTTGGTCAAGGAAAGTTTTGTGCATTGCGAACGTGGGGGTTTGACCGCGTTCGCATAAAAGAAATTATTGTAGCTGGGCAGAAGGTTTTAAACATTTTATTCCGCGAGCTTAAGTCATTTTTCCACCATTGTTGAACATTTTGAGAGGGGAGAAATTGAAGAGGGATTCGAAGAGGATTAATTGGAGGTAAGTTTTATGAACCAAAAACGTGATTATATTGTGGAATCAACCTAGAAATTCTTGGAAATTTAGCCAAAAATGGAAGAGGGCTTGGGATTTTGAGATTTTAAATTGGGATTTGAAGGGTCATTTTGACTTCGATTTTGGTGTTCTTTATATGCATAGACTCGTGGCAAGATAAGGAACCCGTTGATGTAAAAAGTTTTGAGTTTCGAGAAGTGGTCCCGGGGCTAGGGCTTTGCTAATTTTGGGATTTTGATATTTTTCGATTGCTTTCACATGGATTTTGTTATGTTAGCCTATTGTGACGTATTCGTTGTGATTTTGGTCAGATTCGGCACGCGAGGAGGCCTATTTGAGAGGCAAGGGCATAGCGAGCTAGAGCTTTAGCCGGTTCGAGGTGAGTAATGATGTTAAATGATGTCCTGAGGGTTTGAGACCCTGAATTGCCCATCGTAGTGCTATATTGAGGTGACTTGCACACCGGATAGCGAGCGTGGGATAGAGCACCGTAGGGGATTGTGACTTGGTCCGTCCCGATTAATAAATTTACTATTTATTTGACTGATACTTATTTGTTATCATTATGATTTGGTCTAGGTACCATGTTTGGGGCCTTGTGCCGTCCTGTAGAACCCTTTAGGGGCATTTTGGCTGATTTTCCTCACTTTACTTGTTAAAAATCATATCCTCAGTCATGTTTCTATTTGTTTAAAAGATGTGAACCGGTGTTATCAATGCTAATTCTAAATGAGAGGATTATGAGGGCTGAGATCCCTACCTTATATTATTGTGCCCGAGAGGCTGTGAGTAAAAATGACTGAGCGGGGTTGAGAACCCCAACAGTAAGGATGTTATATATATTATGGATAAGGCTACACGCCGCAGCAAATGTTTATGTGGATCGGGCTGCGCACCGCAGAAATATAGCCCTTGGTCTGTAGGAGCCATTCCGGAGTCTGCACACCCTAGTGAGCACAATCGACTATCTATCTGGATTGGGCTACACGCCTGATGTGTCGGTGAATTTCGGCACATTTCAATACTAATTGCTTAGGTTCTAGCTTGTTTTAATGCAATTATAACTAATACTTATGTAGATTTGTTACTCTTACAGCGCAAGAGGAAGGGAAGACCAAGGATATGAAAATATGAGCAAAAAAAGAGAAGAAAAGAGCAAAATAGTGCACAAGTGCAACTCTGCAGACCATTCTGCGGTCGCAGATAACACATGCGGACCGCAGAATTGAGCTCAAATCGCAGAGTTTTACAGGGTCTGGAGCTGAAATTCACGTCAAAAATGCGGCACAATCTGCGATCGCAGAATCAACATGCGGAACGCAGATGTGCCGCAGAATGAACACGAAGAAAACTCAGGGTCAGGATGCGATGCAAATCTGCGGTCGTATAACTCAACTGCGGACCGCAGAATGGAAATGCGATAAAGAACTGACCACTAGGGTTTTGGATCTGCGGAGGAGCTGCTCAGAATGCGGATCGCGGACCTGTTCTGCGACAGATCTGCGGTCGCAGAAGTGACCTGGAAGGGTAAAATTGTCCATTTTTGTCCCGAAATTGGTCCCCCTATAAAGAGTTTTGAGAGACTTTTGTGGGCTGACCTTGTCTACTTTTTACACTACATTCCAAGACACAAATATTCTATCTTTTTGAAAGCTTTTGGGTGGAAGATTCTCTACTGTGTAAGCATTTATGACATTAAATACTCTTTGTCTTTTGTATTTTAGTATGTGTAGCTAACTCTAAATACTAAGGTTGTGGACCCTAAATGGGTGTTATGTTAATGGGTGCTTGACATTGAATATATGTATAATGGTTGGTTGATATCTATTTACTTCTTGTTCTTCATTCATTGTTGGTGGTTGCAAACATTAACACAAGCCATTTAATTCTTGCTTTACTTGGGAAAGTGGGTTAGAACTTGGTAGGAGTAAATGGCAAAGACTCAAGGCCTTACACCTTGTTTAATAAAATCACTTAGGGATAAGTGGGTTTTATTTGGCATACATTGATGATTATGAATTGCGACTCTTTTACATTTGGGAAAATTTAGAAGAGGAAATACTACTCAACTATTGGGAAATATTGGGTAGTTGCTTAGACATCAATTGCATATCAAGAACCGACCATCAGAAATATATCATATTAACACTGATAGCATTACACTTCATTAAAGGGGACACAACCTTGGTTTAATCAGTCTCATTAATTATCATATCAAAAATTCAAATAGTTATAATTCCAAATCAACTATCTTCCATACTTTCGATACCATCATTCTACACACCTGTTACTATTAATCGAGTAGAATTACGATCTCAGTCGGGCAACACACTAAGTTAAGTAACCTTTTCACACCTATTCCCTATGGGATTCGAGCCCAACCTTGTTGGGTTATTATATTTGACATCGACCGCCTTACAGGAATTATTAAAGTGTAATTTGAGCGTATCAAATTTTGGCGCCGTTGCCGGGGAATACAGTTTTGAAATTACTTATTAGTGTGCGCTTTACTGTGTATCTAATTCTATTCTATCACACTTTGCTTGTTTTGCTTGGTGTTGATAGGAAAACATTTTTGAATCTGGCGATGACGTTGAGGCAGATCTGGGAGACAATCCCTTTGCAGACATCAAAGAGTTCATTGATGATACCAATCCTATTGTACCTCCTAAGGTTGGTGCTGCAACGTTCAAAGTGGAACATGGGTTGATCCTTATGCTCAAAGCAGAGGGGTTCTTTAGAAATTCCACCGATGATGATCCAACACAGCATCTTAGGAACTTTTTGGGAGTGTGTGCGATGCACAAGCAGAATAATGTCTCTAAAGATGCCCTGAGATTGAGATGCTTTAAGTACTCTCTTGCTGGGGATGCAAGGAAATGGCTCCAGAATCTACCACCTAACTCTATTCATTCTTGGCCCGAACTTGTCCGGGCGTTTCTATCCAAGTGGTTTCCGCAAAGTAAACAGTCTGAGTTGCGGGATAAAATCTTCTTCTTCAAGCAAATACCGGGGGAGCAGTTGCATGAGGCATGGGACCGTTTCAAATTATATTTGGTGAGGTCTCCAAACCATGGTTTTCCGAACTCTATGCTATTGGAAAAATTCTACATGGGTTTGGATCCTATGAACCAAGCTATAGCGAAGAATGCAGCTGATGGATCATTCATGGACAAAACATTCGCAAGGGTGACACAAATTCTTGACAAAATGGCAAAACACAATCAAGCGTGGCATTCCGAGGACACCTCAGGTGGAGTGGCATATGGGTCTCCTTCCTTGACCAATTTGATCAAGGAAAATCAAGAGAGGGACCAAATAATTGCAGGATTGGCTACGAATGTGAATGTGTTGACAAAAATGTTCACTGAGAATCAAACGAAGAAAGTGAATGTAGTCGAGGATATGCAACCCTTCTCCAACGAAGAGTTTGAAGAAGCCAACTATATCAACAACCCTCAAGGAGGGTATCAAAGACAACAAGATCAAGGTCAAGGACAACAAGGTCAATGGAGGCCAAACCCGCAAGGGCAAGGCAACCAACAATGGAGACATGACCAAGGCGGCCCAAACCAAGGAAATTGGAACAACAACAACAATTTTTCCAACCGGAGTTCAAACCCTTATGTTCCTCCAAAGGGTCAATATTCGAACCAAGGGTCTTCTAGTGAATCTAAGTTGGAGTCTATGCTCGAGCGGGTGTTGCAAAATCAAGAAAAATCCGACACTTCCATGAGGAACTTGACCGAGGTTGTAGGGTCTCATACCGCCTCCATTCAAAAATTAGAGATGCAAATGAGAGACCTTTCCCAAAGAGCAAAATCCAAAGCGAAAAGGTATACTCCCTAGTGACACAGTTGCAAATCCAAGAGGTTATGGGAGTGGTCAAACTTCTCACATCATGGAGATCACTACTAGGAGTGGGAAGGTGCTAAATGGAAAGGGTGAACAAATGGTTGAAGAAGAAAAGCTTGAGAAAAAGGTAGAGGATGGAGAGCAAATTGTTGTTGAGGTTGAGAAGATTCCGGAAGAAGCGGTAGTGCAAAAAGAACAACGGGACGAGGAGAAGGAAGAAGGGAAAGAGACATCAAAAGCTCTTCCACCTATTCCTAGACCTCCTCCTCCATTTCCTCAAAGGCTTGCACGCAAGATTGATGATAGCAAACTTGAAAAGTTCTATGACATCCTTAAGCAACTAAAGGTGAACATTCCATTTGTGGAAGCATTTCAAGAGATGCCGGGGTTTGCTAAATATTTGAAAGATTTGATCACCAAGAAGAAGACCACAAAGCATGAGGTGGTAAACATGACTCACCGGGTTAGTTCTATTATTGCCACAACTCCGGTCCAAAAGAAGGAAGATCCGGGAGCTTTTACCATACCATGTACTATCGGGGCGCGTGATTTTGCAAGAGCCCTTTGTGACAATGGGGCTAGCATCAACTTGATGCCACTTGCCATCTATAAGCAAGCAGGATTAGGTATGCCAAGGCCAACAAGCATGAGGTTACAAATGGCCGATCGCTCCATTAAGCGACCGGTAGGAATTGTTGATGATGTGCTTGTAAAAGTTGGGAAATTCCATTTGCCCGCCAACTTCGTAATTCTTGATTGTGCGGTTGATAAAGAAATCCCTATCATTTTGGGGAGACCATTCCTAGCCACGGGAAGAGCACTCATGGATTCGGAGCGGAACGAGATTAAATTTAGGGTGAATGATGAAGAGGTTACATTTCAAGCAAGCAAGGGTATGAAGTTGCCCCATGAGTATGAGAGCATTTCTATGATAGAGGTTGTTGATGAGGTGGAAGATGCCGTAGAATTGAAAATGGAAGAGCAATGCCTTGGTGAGGCATTGGCGGCTATCTTGGTAAATTTTGATGGTGAAGACATGGAGGGGTACATGGAGTCGGTAAATGCATTGGAGGGTCTTGGGTCCTATACTTATACTCCGGCAAAACTTTCTCTTGACTTGGAGAATCGAGCTACACCTCCCGCAAAGCCATCAATTATTGAGCCACCGCAATTAGAGCTCAAACCACTTCCTCCACACCTAAGGTATCAATTTCTTGGCTCAAATGATACATTGCCCGTAATTGTTTCTTCTTTGTTGAATGATGTGCAGGTGGAGAAATTATTGGAAGTCTTGAAGGAGCATAGGCAAGCCATTGGATGGACAATTGCGGATATCCGAGGAATCCCCGCGGGCATTTGTGAACACAAGATACAATTGGAGAATGACACAAAACCAAGTGTGGAGCATCAACGAAGATTGAATCCGTCAATGCAAGAGGTAGTGAAGAAGGAAATCATCAAATGGTTAGATGCCGGGGTTGTGTACCCCATTGCCGATAGTTCTTGGGTAAGTCCGGTGCAATGTGTACCAAAGAAGGGAGGCATAACCATAATTGAAAATGACAAAAATGAGCTCATCCCAACAAGAACGGTGACCGGTTGGAGGGTATGCATGGATTACCGGAAGCTCAATAGTGCAACATGCAAAGACCATTTCCCTATGCCTTTTATTGATCAAATGCTTGATCGGCTAGCGGGGAGGTCATTCTATTGTTTCCTTGATGGGTATTCCGGCTACAACCAAATAAATATCGCATTGGAGGACCAAGAGAAAACAACGTTCACTTGTCCCTATGGAACCTTTGCCTTTAGCCGGATGCCATTTGGGTTGTGCAATGCTCCGGCTACATTTCAAAGATGCATGATGTCCATTTTCTCCGACATGGTGGAGGATTTTCTAGAGGTCTTCATGGATGACTTCTCGGTTGTGGGTGATTCTTTTGAGCATTGTCTTAACAGCCTTAGACAAGTGCTTAAGAGATGCGAGGAGACAAATCTTGTGCTGAATTGGGAGAAATGTCACTTCATGGTAGATGAAGGTATCGTGTTGGGGCATAAGATTTCGAAGCATGGCATTGAGGTAGACCGGGCGAAGATCGAGATTATTTCAAAACTTCCTCCACCTACTTCGGTAAAAGGTGTTCGAAGTTTCTTGGGGCATGCCGGATTTTATAGGCGATTCATCAAGGACTTCTCCAAGATTGCAAACCCCATGTGCAAGCTTCTTGAAAAGGATGCAAAATTTGTGTTTGATGAAAAGTGCCTCAAGGCATTTGATGAATTAAAATTGAAGCTCACCACGGCACCTATTATTGTCACACCCGATTGGACTCTTCCTTTCGAGCTCATGTGTGACGCTAGTGGTGTAGCTATTGGAGCAATGCTTGGGCAGCGTCATAACAAAGTTCTTCATCCGGTCTACTACGCAAGTAAAACACTCAATGGGGCACAAATGAACTACACCGTCACAGAGCAAGAGCTTCTTGCCATTGTCTATGCCTTTGAGAAGTTTCGAGCTTATTTATTAGGGAGCAAGGTTGTGGTATTCACGGATCATGCGGCTCTCCGGTACCTCATGGCAAAGAAGGATGCAAAGCCTCGGTTAATTCGATGGGTTCTATTATTGCAAGAATTTGACTTTGAAGTCAAGGACCGAAAGGGAACTCAAAACCAAGTGGCGGATCATTTATCAAGACTTGAGGAAGCGGGGAGACCAAGGGAAGAGCTTGAAATCAATGATGCTTTCCCGGATGAGCACATTTTGGCACTCTCAGACACTTTTGCTCCATGGTATGCCGACATTGCTAATTACTTGGTGAGCGATCTTATTCCGGAAGGATTGGAGTCTTATCAAAAGAAGAAGTTCTTGAGAGATTGTCGGCAATATTATTGGGAGGAGCCCTATTTGTTCCGTGTGTGTGCCGACAATATCATTAGAAGGTGCGTCCCAGAAGAAGAGGTCATGCCAATTCTCAAAGCATGCCATGACTCACCGGTTGGGGGACATCATGGAGGAAATCGGACGGCAGCTAAGGTTCTCGAATGTGGTTATTATTGGCCTTCCATCTATCATGATGCCAATCAAATGGTCAAGGCTTGTGATCAATGTCAACGACAAGGTTCTATTTCCAAGAGGCATGAAATGCCGATGCACTTTGTGATGGAGATAGAGATCTTTGATGTGTGGGGGATCGACTTCATGGGTCCCTTTGTGAGTTCTTATGGAATGAAATATATCTTGGTGGCGGTGGACTACGTGTCCAAATGGGTTGAAGCTGTTGCCTTACCAAACAATGAGGCGAGGAGTGTGACCGCATTTTTGAAGAAGAACATATTCACTCGGTTTGGCACCCCTAGAGCCATTCTTAGTGATGGCGGATCGCACTTTTGCAACAAAGCTTTCGCGGGGTTACTTGAGAAGTATGGTGTCAAACACAAGGTGGCCACACCTTATCATCCGCAGTCGAGTGGTCAAGTTGAAGTTTCCAACCGGGAGATCAAAAATATTCTAGCAAAAACTGTGAACGCAAATAGGACCGACTGGTCAAGAAGGCTAGATGATGCATTGTGGGCGTACCGTACGGCCTACAAAACTCCTATTGGTACTTCTCCTTACCGGCTCATCTTTGGTAAAGCATGTCATCTACCCGTTGAGTTAGAACACAAAGCCATGTGGGCATTGAAGAAGTTGAATCTGGAATGGGCTGAGGCTGCGAACTTAAGGTTAACACAACTAAATGAACTGGAGGAATTCCGGTTCCATGCTTATGAGAGTGCGGCTGTGTACAAAGAGCGGATGAAGTTTGTCCACGACAAAAAGATCTTGAAGAGAGAGTTCAAGGCAGGTGATTTGGTCTTGCTCTTTAATTCAAGGCTCAAACTGTTTCCGGGCAAGCTTAAATCAAAATGGTCCGGCCCCTTCAAAGTGGTAAATGTCTCCCCGTATGGAGCGGTGGAACTAGAATCAACAGACGAATCCCGGGCATTCAAAGTAAATGGCCAACGCATCAAGCATTATTTGGGCATTGATGGTGAAAAGCATTTGGTGGAGCAGCTGGCTCTAAAAGATGGTCCTTGCCCGACCACTGATTGAAATTGGAAGGACATCAATCCCGTCGTGCCGCGACGTTAAATCAAGCGCTTCATGGGAGGCAACCCATGGGTGGTAACGCCCTTTTTCTTTTTCTCTTTGAATTTTTTTTATTTTATTTTTTTATTTTTTTTATATATTTACAATATCTGAGGAGTGCAGGAAGTTCAAAAGATGTCAACACTTGGTGGAAAATGCATGAAAAAGTGAAGGAAAAGCATAATGTGAAAAATGCGGCAGATCTACGATCACAGATTTGATCTGCGGTCCGCAGATCTGCCGCAGATTGTAACAGAAGAGTTCCAAAAAAAGGGGCAGTTGGAATGCGGTGAAAAGGTTCATTCTGCGGTCCGCATGTTGATTCTGCGACCGCAGAATTGACCGCATTTTGGGCTCCCTAATTTCCTTAATGCACCACACTGCAAAGCACATATGCGATCGCATAATGTGCTATGCGGTGCTTGGTCCACCGCAGATCGCACCGCAGATCTACCAGGTACGTCTCCTATACACTCCATTTAAAAAAAAAAGAAAAAAAAATTAGAACAAAACAAAACAAAAAAATAGAGAAAGAAAAGAGCAAAGAAGACGATCGAACCCAAGCAAAGAACAATCACCAAGCATCAACACTTTTCTTGCATTGATTCTGGTATGTGAAACTCATGCTCTCTCTTTCATTCAAACTCATGTGCAAAGGTTGGGTTTAAGTTCGTTTGTGTGGTTGATTTTTGTTAAAAGTGGTCGATTTTGGGCTAAGTATGATGTGGGGAAGGGGATTGAGCAAAAATATGGCAGCCATTGTTGGAGCTTAGGGTTGTCTGCTAAGAACGATGCGTTCTACAGTCCGCATGTCTGATATGCGAACCGCATTTAGGTCGCAGACCTAACCCTAGGTCACTTGGAGAAGATGAAGTCTGCGGTCACTCTGCGATCGCAGACTTGTTATGCGGTCCGCAGAATGACCGCATAAGCGACTCCTTCAGTGGTTGAGACTATTGGTGATAATGCGGTGGAGAATGCGGTCGCAGAATTGATCTGCGGTCCGCATATCTACCGCAGATGGTAACAGAAAATCTAAAAAAAAATAAACTTTCTTATGTTCATTCTGCGATGATTCTGCGGTCCGCATAGTGGTTATTTGACTGTATTATGCATCGCAGATTGAACACTTTGATAGACATGCAATTCTGCGGTGATTCTGCGGTCCGCAGAATGGTTCTACGACCGCAGAATGGACCGCAGAGTTGGCTTTTCTTTGTAAATTCTACGGTTCTTCTCCCAATCTCTTGACATGTTATTCTACCCTTGTGCAGATATGGATCCCGGACAAAAACGACTAGCAAGTAAGCCTCCTCAGGCAAAGAAACAAAGAGTCAAACATGCACAACCATAGCCCTCCCAACCTGAGGAAGAAGAGCTTCACTCGGAAGTTGATATACATGCTGAAGCCCGGAGAAAGCAACAGGCTGAAGGTGCTGAATACCATCTCCGCTGGGGAGTTGAGGGGTCTAGGGAGAGGTATAAAGCTGGGCTCCTCCGAAGGTCGCTATTACCTGAAAAATAATTGAGTTTGAATGGGCTAACGGAGAAGTACCATTATATCCTCACTAACATCAAGCGGAGGAAATGGTTAGCTTTCACTGAACCTCCTGCTGAATATAATGAATCAATGGTGCGCGAGTTCTACGCATCCTACGGGGCATCTAGAACCAAGCACCATAAACGTCAGAGGATGTACCTTGATAAGGTAGAAGTTCGGGGCTTTACAGTCAAATGTAGTGCCAAAGCCATAAACAAAATACTTGCCCAGACTAGGAACATGGAACATCAACCGAGGAGTATAATGCCAAGTTAGCTAACAAAGAGGGTGAGCGTAGCTGGATTGCCTCCGTCATTGCCAGCGGGACCCCTGCGTGGATACAACCGGGGGAAAAAATCTACAAGGAAAGCTTCTCATGGGAGGGACGATACTGGCTTGCATTCCTCGCATCCAAATTGATCCCTACGCAGAATGAAATAGAAATTGCCATTGAGAAGGCTTTCCTGGTGGCTTGCATGATTCAAGGCATCAAGATTAATGTGGGGTCCATAATATTTTAAGAAATGGGTAAGCGGGCAATGCAAGATGCTACATCTCTCCCATTCCCGGCATTGATCACCGCTCTATGCCAAGCTACCAATGTCCCAGTGGATAGCCGGAAAGATAAAATGGGTACTGAGGCAGGGATCATTGATATCAACCGTCTTGGTGACGCGGTGGTGCCTCCCGTGGTTGTAATTCAGGAGGACCTTCCTTCATCCCAGCCTTCTGACGCTCCTCAGGCTGATGCTGCAGAATCCTCCACTCCTCAGACTGCCCCTACATCTACTTCTGCTCAACCTACTTCTGTT
>MU739496.1:3676-15371 GCA_026770625.1 Nicotiana glauca
CATTAATTAGACTCTTAATTAAGTATGGTATATGATTGGTAATTTGGTATACTAAGTGTAATTTATTCAAACTTTAAACATGTAGGGTAAAAAGGTTTCTTATGTGGTATAGGAATGTAAAAATCCCTTTAAACATTTTGTAATTTCAAGGAACATACAAAATGATGGGCCGTATCCTCAAAATTGTGTAAAAAAGGTGTTATGCATATCTTGACCACTTTAACTTCTATATGGCAATATCCTCATACGTTTGTGTCACAGAGGTGTAATGCATATCTTGCCAAATTTAACTTCTATAAATTGATACTATAAAAAATATTTACACTAATAAGTTATCAATTATGTAGTTATAAGTTACTGTCATAACAAATAAGATTAGTAACACTGAAAAATAAAGTAAATTAATAATTTACTTTAATATGTTAAATATACTTATGTTTTATAATATCAGTATTTATAAGTTAAACTAGTTTTAGTGTACGCGCTTTGCGCGTATATCCTATATCAATTAATACATTATTTTAAAAATTATATAAATATGATTGAATAATATGTTTGACTTATAAAATAAAAATTAAAGAAAAAGTATAAATTCCTGAAAATGAATAATAATAATAATAATAAGAATAATAATAATTAATGACAAGTCATTTATAATATATTTTTTCTTCTATTTTTTATCCATATCGCTTCAAGTATGCATTTTTATCAATTTGATTCTTAATGATATACTATAACAGATTTTTCTCTATTTTTTAAATTTCTTTTCATTTTAATGCTCTTCTTATCGAAACAAATAAATATATCTTGTGAGCTCAAATAATTTTTCTTATACGAAGAATTTGAAAACTAAATAAATTGGGTTCCTTAGCTAATTAGTTAATTTGAAGACTTTATTATCTATTTTCAACATTAAAGAAAATAGTTTTACATTTTTTATTAAAATTCTTCATATTAGCTTATTCATAGTTTTGAATATTTAACTGCAATTATTATTTTATCCTATAAAAATTATATTTTCAAAGAGTAAAAAAATTGATCTGATATTTTCTTATGTTAATATCTATTATTTCACTTTTGAATCTTTGGATATGTAGAATCATAAGTTTTATTGACTTTCTCAACCACTTTTCTTCCTCTTTCTCTATGTTTTGTATTCCTAACTATTTGGTTAGTAATTTATTCTAATTATTGATCAATGTTATTTTTAAATATAATAATAAATAACTATTATTATTATCAAAATAAAAATTAGGTAGAATTAAACAAGAAAATACACACAAAAACCTTCTGCCAGCTTACGTTATTTGATGACTACAAGCAAGGGCAGACCCATAGCATAGGATATGGGTTCCCGAAAACTCAATAATTTTTGCGTAGATTCTGTATTTATATTAAAAAATTCACTAAATATTTGTAATATCTAACTGTGAACCCAATTATTATTGCATATTAATCTAAATTATATTAGGAACTCATAAGCCTCAAATTTTGAATCTGTCTCTGACTACTAAATTGTTGGTTTCTTTATGAGCCTTATCGTAGTTGCTGCCTCAAATTCCTAGAAAATAATAAGGCTCAAATATTATTTGATAGATTGTATTGGTAAAAGTATTCCAGACAAAGTTGGATAGTCTAGGATCAGAAATTGTAACGATAGAAAATCATGGGTAAATTAACTTCCTAAATATTAGGAACTTTTATATAATTCAAATTAAATAAGGAAAGATTTAATAACTAAAATTTTAATTGATTTGAGAGTTCTAAATATTAGAGTAAAAATAAAATGATCACCCCTAAATAAAAGGAAAACAGTTCAAATCACTATATTGTCTAACGCAAACTCTATTTTAAAGGAGTAAAAAAGACGAATGACATTTCGTTAAAGACCTTCGTGCTTTTAATATAGTATGGATAGATATAGTTTGGAAAATCTTGCTTGATAAGAGGGAGAGAAACACAAACAAACAAAAAAGAAAAAAAAAGTCGATTTAACCCAAAATAGAAACTACCAATTAATGTGATACAGTAAACTATAACATATTTACCTATTTGTAAAAAATATAACCGCACTAGTTTCAATAAGCAATCTTTGCTAAATTACTCCAAGTTAGTATGTCACTCAATGTCAAGTTTATTATTTTAATATAAAATTTATGTTCCTTGAAATTACAAATTGTTTAAATAATTTTAAAATATTCAATTTTTAATATTTTGCAGTACTATATTGCGAATAACGTTAATGACCAAATTTTCGTTAAAGTAATTCGTAATATAGTACTGCGAAATACCTATTTGGGTAACTTCTTTTTTAGCATTAAAAACGCGTTTTTTGTCCAAATACCTATTAGAAAAGTTTTTGACTCGTTAATATACCCCCTAATGTTTCAATTTGTACGGATAAATCCTGAATAAGATATAATAAAACGTATAATTATCTAAGATAATATTTATACTTGTTTGACCAAAAAATATAGGCCTTGGTTCATATAATTAAATTTAAAGGTTAATCTTAGTTAATAATAATATCTTTAGATGGGGTTTTCAAAGAAGCAATAAATATTGTGCAAGTACAGTCGGACAGTGGCAGTGGTATGTAGTGAATATTCCCCAAATTAGAAATAACAATGTAGCATTTAATAACAATAAATGACATTTAAGTAAATAAAATGAATGTGTCACCCTAGAAAGGATGGAATAAGGGGATGTTCTTGTAACAATGATGAATAATGATACACAATCCCTTGAATATTTGAGTTATTCTCGATCTAGTGGAAAAGTGTAGACAAGAATCTCAGTGAAAAGACGATGCTTGTATCTTCGCAAATGAGATCTGATTCTCTTTCTCGAGTCAAAGTGTGTTTTTTACAAATGAATTTACCTCTCCTCTATCATTGTCTTTTTTTTCTATTTTTATGGAACATGTTCTTAAGAAACCCTAATAGTACAAGTGCGAGAATATCTACCAGAATATTCTCTTTAATATTCTATCTTGAGAATTAGCCGTTATACCTCTGTCAATGGTACTCGACCTCGACCTCGACCTCGACCTCGACCTCGACCCCGACCCATGTTGACACATCGACTACGACTCTCGTTGACTCGTCGACCAGAAACTTCGCTGCTTCTTAGTCCTTTTCGACAAATGACTACTTAGGAACTCTTCCCTTAGTACTATCTTGGAAATATTCTAAAGAGAGATTTTGACCAATACAGTTATTCCCTCCACTTATTGAGGCCATCTTTAGGCAAGTTCGATCAGCGGATCTTGTTCGTTATGGTCGAAACAATCAATCAAGTTGTGCAGGTAGTGGTGGTTACGGTAAACTAGGAACATGGCCCTACGCGGGCCGCTTATTTCACACGCTTCGATTTTCCCTGGCAATTTGTTGGAGTTACGCTGTCCACGAGTTAGGATGACGTCATGACATCATGCGTCATTATGACGCATATTTCCGATGTGTTGCTTCGTTTCGCGTATGACCTATGATTGAACCTGCCGATTCGGTTTTGGTGCCAGTAATGATGGACTATTTTCAGTCCTGGTGCCAAGAACCTTACAAATAGAGGTATTTGACTGTGTTTTTGATGTTTAAGTTTTCTGTTGTTTCGAAATCTTATATTACTCTCTTGCTCTTTTCTTACTTCAAACCTCTTTTCTCTATTCACTTGATTTGTGTTGCTCTTAGTTTTTCCTCGTTTGAGACCTCTCTTTCTTTTATCAACATATGTCTAACATGCCTTCTGAGTCTAGTGAGGGAAGCGATGTGATCCCTTTGGCCATGATGTTTCCCCCTCAAGAGGTGAATGTTCATGCCATTATTAAGGATGGAGCCTTCCTATTGGCGAAGGAGATAATTCCTCGCAACCCTGATTCTAGATCTGATTTCACCAAATTACCTGAAGCTGATCCTGGAGCCTTTCAGATAGTGATGACGGTCAAGGAGTTATAAGGGCTTAAGGCTAAGTTCGACCTTACCAATCATGTTAAATTAATCACGGTCGGGTGGGACACGGTGCAGGTCCACCATCTTAGGTATTGTGCCTTCTATGCTTACCCTTTCCAAGTCGGATACACTCACCCTCTCCTTCGCTGGCGGAGGAATTCTGTCATTATTACAGCATTTACCCAGCTCAGATTGCGCCATGCGTTTAAAACTTATAACGATGCTCACCAAATTTGTCGAGTTAGTCCCGAACTCACACGTCGGCATTTAATACATATGTTCGACCCTAGCTTTTATAGGGGGCGATGTTGAATCTTTGCCACCGAGGAGGAAAGTTCTTGGTGGTGAAGATGGATGACAAAGCCAAGCACCAATTATGCTTTAACTTCTTCTCCGTCACAACCGAGGATGAGGTGGCCAACATCGACGGTTTTACTGAGACTTGGCACTGTGCTCGTGACTACCTCATTTCCTTGTTTATAGGTATCTAATTTTTTTCCTGTGCTTAGTCATGGGCTTTGACCTCTTGTCCTTTTCTTGTGCAGCCAAAACCTCGCTTTCCTTTTTGGTCGGAGACATTTCTGACTGGGTTGATCCGTTTCTCCCTCACATCGTAGGGATCCGTGAGTGATCGGGTTTCTTCAAGAAGTTTGGGACAGCTCTCCCTTTGACCGGCAAGTTCCTTTTATCAAAGGTGTCTTAGTTATTTTTCATTTTATTTGCATTTGCTGACCTTTCCTTTTCCCTGTGTTTTTCCTAGCTTAGTCCAGGGCATCTTCGAAGAGGTTGAAAGCTCCCGTACCTTCATTCCTAAGAAGGAAAACTACTACATCATCGGCTTCCGCCCCTTCATCGACTATGGCTGCTTCTGTTCATGCCCCAGTCCCTTCTTCAACTGTGGCTACTTCTGTTCGTGCCCCGGTCCTTTCATTGGTTGCATCTGAATTTGTCCTTTCTCTGACCGTGGAGGCTTCAGCCCCGGAAACCTCGACTTCTCCCTTGTACCTTCTTATCGATGAGGAGGACGAGCCTTTCCTAGTGATGGGGAGTTGGTGCCTCGTACTAGGAGGGTCGTGGACATCGTGGGATATGTAAATTTGTTCAAAATTGAACCGTAACTGTTAACCGAACCAAACCGATGGCTTATTGGCTTATTTGCTTATTGGTATCGGATTATGAGGGTAATGGTTGGTGAACGGATTGAGAATTTATAATTAACAGCTTAATGGGTGGATTACACAATTTTCTTATTGGATAAACCGTTAATCCGTTAAGAATCTTATATTTACACTTTTACCCCTATGTATATAGAGTACTATTGAAACCCTAAATGGATATATCCCTAATTTCTCATTCTCAATTGAATTCACTCCGCACTAGAGGGTGAGTATTCAACCAGTCACCTCTCCCAAGTCCTAAATCCCTAATCAAAATTTCTCTCAATCTGAATCTGCTCGTGCTTATCACTCGTCACTCGTCAGTCTCATCTCTCTCTTGAAGGCTGAAGCTTTTGGCTTGGCTCTTGTATCGACCAGAGCTTAAAAAAGCAGAACCCTTCAGCTTCAGTGAAGGTTTTTCTGATTTTATCCTCCTTTTTTGAATAATTGATTGATGGTCGAATCTTCGATTCTAATGGACAGAACATTTTGTGCGTTGTTGTACAGTTGGTATTTTACAATTTACTCACTAATTTAGCAAGATAACATTTCATCTATCCAAAATAGGAAATTAAGAAGAAGAAAATAAGGACCCGTTCAATGCTAAGACTGCGGGTAAAAGATGATTAATCTCAATGTTAGTGAAATCTTTGGAATCTCTTTTTATTCCATTTTCTCCTTTGTTGAGTAGATTGAATTTTAAAAAGAAAATAAAACTAAAATCATGTGACCTTGTATTATACGATGTTATGTAAACATGAAAGCGTGATGCATTCATGTCATATCTTAAAGTACCTAAATAATTCAAAATAATTTGGAGATAAAGTTCTAGTCTTTTCTAGTAATTATGAGCTTTGTTATGTAGCATGATAGCCTTAATTTATAGGTGGAGATACTTCTTTCTTGAATCATTCGACAATCGAGTACAAATTACAAAATGTTAACAGATTCTATCATGTAGCAACTAGGATTATTCAAATTTATTTACTTTGATTTATCCGATAACCGCCTGATAATTATTAATTCGATACCAATCTGCACGTTGTCTTATTGGATGGCTAGCGGGTTACTACATTTATAATCCGATAACCGATAAACTGAATGGTTAAGTTTAATTATCTTCCCGATCCACCCGATAAGCACCCCTAGAGAGAGGTCCGCGGCCACCGATGTGGGAGACTGCAACTTTGTCCTTCGGGAGACGGCTATAGTGTATATCAAAGAGAGCCCATAGGCTAGTCCCGAGACCATTTGTTTGGAGGATACAAATATATGACCTGAGGGGGGTGCGATCGAAGGCGTTATGGGTCGTGATGGCCCTGATTTTCCAAGACATGAAGAGGCCTCGTTTTCCGGTGTTGCGACGGACGTACCTCATTCGACTGATGATAGAAGTAAGGTTATTTCTGAGTAGGATATTGGATCTTATTTTGACATGGATGCAGATGAGCTGGGCATGATCTACGAGGGGCTTACTCATCTTGAAGTGAGGTTGTAGGGGGGTTCGAGGACTATTATGATCCCGATGGACCGTAATCTTCTCGTTAATACCGAGCAGATTATCCCTTCCCTTGTACCTCTTAGTTTTGAAGTTGAGGGTATGGCCCTCAGGGATATGAATGACAGCAACCTATCGAATAACATTTCCGACCTCGCCCTTCGGGTAAGTTCATTCGCTATTAGTTGTTTTTCTTTGGTTTTGTTCTTTCACAGTCTCTAACTTCTTCTGTTCGTGTCACGACCCAAACTGGAGGGCCATGACTAGCACCCGGCCATACTTGCCGACGAGATCAATATAAATGGTAGCCATGTATCATGGACAACCAACCATAAAAGATGATGGTATGAACATACATAACATGTGATGACCAGACAATAAAGAAATTATATATAAGGTACAAGCTACCACGCTACCATGAAAGACTATACAACAAAAACCAGCCCGCAAGGCATACCAAACTATACATGAGTCGACACTTGTCTATGAACTTATCAATTTTTGATGTACCACCTCTTCATTCAGATATCCCTAAAAGTACAAAAGATTCAATTTCTTAACTTATTTTATTTGAAAAATTAGAATAATATTTTTGTGTAATTTGTCTATATTTGTTTTACTTTACATTTTGTAAATTATTATTTCTCATTTTCTACCGCGTGGAAAGCAAGAGGGAAAAAAAATGCATGTACGAACCAAAGGTGATTCCATGATGGAGATCGGGCCGATGAGGAAGGGTTAAGCAGGACTGACAGGTTTCTAAGTTGGAAAACTTCTCGAGAAGGATTATACACGACACCTTAGGCGAATCCCACATCAGAATAGGATAGAAAAGTGAAGAGCACAAGTTCATACGATATGTGCGCTTTTAGGCTCGATGATGGCATAGTCCAAAAGATAAATTTGTAAGGTCTGTTGGTTCAAAGCGGACAATATATATCGTGGGCTTGGGCCGTGATTATTCTAATCATAACAAATTAGTCAAAGTAGGATTAGTTAGCTCCTATAGCAAAGGTTGATAGCTTATTTATTTTAAATAAATACCCTTTTAAAATATTATATTGCATAGCTATTTTTTTATTTTTTATAGCCAAATATCTATTTATGGTTATCTTCTACCCTTAAGCCATAAAACAAGCTTTGTATTATTTTTCTCTCTCTACTAAAATGTCTCATATCCCCTCAAATTTCTCGTATCTTCTACCACATATCTATTATCCCCCTCTCTCTCTCATCTTCCACCTCATAATTAGAGTTTTCCGACGATCTAGTGCCAAGGTTTGAAGAGTTACTTTCACAACTCCCAGTTAGCCAAAAAGATGTAGAACAACAAAGATGAATTGACAGTAATGGTGGAGTTTTTCCAGTTATGTGAAATGAAATTAAATCACATGCGATAAACACGAATATGTCTGTAGTCATATCCTTGACATGATTTAGTGTGATGGCACGAACTTGGTGTTTTCCTCGTAATAGCTTAAAATAGAACTTGGAAGTTTCCCAAACTCTGTGGCGTTTCGAGTCAGAATCACGGCCCTCTCGACGAGATGATATTAGGGTTGTTCTTGAACGAAGACGGCGGAGTTTGGGGCTGAGCAACTTTAATTTTCTGTTAATCTATTTCAATGTATTTCAATGTATCTTGTTGTATTTCATTGTATTCATTGTCGTTTTTTTCATTGTATTTCAATGGATCTCGTTGTATTCTATGTATTTCATCGTATTCATTGTCTCGTTGTATTCCACGAATGTATTCATATATATTTTAATTAATATAATTTATGTATTCAGATATATTATATAATTTCTCTGAAGATTGCTATGTTTTGAGGTATTTTTCGGTTGAGATTATTTTTTATAACCGAAAATACAAATTTTGTGTGTTATAATTGAGTTTGTTGAGTTATATTAGGAGTCTATTATGTTAATTAATTCACTTTCCGTTTAAAATCAGTGTAATCCCCTGTTTCATGTGGTAAATACAGTCGAAATACATTCGAATACAAAAATGTGTCCAACTGTAATCTCATATTTCGCGCCATGAATATAGTCGAATACACTCGAATACAAAAATCTGTGTAGCTGTAATCCCATGTTTCAAGCCTAGAAATGTTATTGTATTCATGAATATCAGAAAACATAATGGTTTTCTGAAGATTTCTCGTCAAAGTATCATAAGGGAACAACTACAAAGTATTATGTAAGTGCAATAACATTTGAAGATTGTTACATTTTCTTTCACAAAATTGGTGCGTTCATATAGATAATATTTTAAGTAAATTTAATTTTGGTTCCTTATAATTGATTGAGAATCTACGTAAAAATTATGAACGTCAATTTTTTTAGCGATTGAACGTTAACATGCAATTATTATCGTGCAATACATATTCATAGAAACTAGTATCACAAAACATAAAGAAAAGTTAGTGCTACGAAGTAAAACATAAGGGGAGGTCTATGAAACTAATCTCATTTTGCGACATAGAATTATTGCTAGTTCTATAGAAGGGTATAAAAAACTTACCAAAATGTATATAGTTCATAAAATATTTCATGCCAAAACATATTTATGGATAAAGTTTTGCTAAACTAATCAAACGTGTAAATTTAAACATAAATATCAAATACTTATCATATAGAAAATATTATCACACTGATATAATGTGAGAGTTCTAACATAAATATCAAAGTCTTTTATTCTAAAAAAAATCTATATAGCATATTCATATTGATATGCAAGTCTATCCAATTACTAGACTAGTGATAATTATAATACTTTGGCAGCACGGATGATGGATCACTACAATAAATTTGATTATTGGTGATAAATTATTTTGTCACCTAATATTCATATTTCGTCACAAATATTTTTTCGTGATTTATCAATTTTTCGTTTCTGAAACACTGTCACTAATAGCATATAAAGACAACTTTGAGTTTCGTCACAAAATAAAATTATACTAACTACGTAATATTTTCGTCCCCAATTAAGTTGTATTTGTGACGACTTTGTTTGTCATAAAAAATGTCAAATTTTTGTAGTCAAAAGCATCATGTGGTCGCTAAAAAGGTCTTCAATACTGACTATTCTAATTAGTCACTAATTATAATTTAAATTAGTGATGATATTAATTATCATTAAAGCTATACATAATTTGTAGGTTAAAGAATGTGACTGTGTCACTAATTGGTTTTATTTTATGTATAAAAGGAATCTTTCGTCTCTAAATATATTAAATAGAGACAGATTTGTTTGTCGAAGACGACATTATTTTCGTAGTTGAAATTATTTTCTCGACGAATGGTGCTATTAGTGATAAGACTAATTTGTATCTATATATTGTCTTAGTTAATGACAATTTTAATTGTCATCAAATATTAAGCTAATTTATAGATAAAAATAAAATTATGTTGTTCATATGAAGGCAAATCCTTGACAAATTTATTTTTTCTCACTAAATATACTCTTATGTAAACCAAAAACATCACAGAAATAGAAGAGAAAGGTAATACCAAAATTCATACAAAAAATATACTATACATCTATAATTGTTCTAAGGTAATATCTGAGTACAAACTATAAACTAAAAGCTTCAAATACAAAAAGTCTAATTGAAATACGGGTTAAAACTAAAATTATAAAATAAACTAAAATAAAAAAAAGTATGTTGCTTCCTCATGTGCCATTACAACTTTTGTACCTTCATATACCTGTGAAAAGGGGAAAAAATTAATATTACATACTTTAATTTCTAGTTTCATGATTTAAACAAAATATATCTTCAAACTTAAATCACAAAACTAATACTAATTAGTGAATCAAATAATAAAATGAGAAATAGATAGTAATTAACTTCTCTACAAAATCCTACACTATATCAATAAAAACTTACCTCTTCATCAAAAGAATGTCAAGAATTCCTTCGTTGATTCATGAATCAAGGGCTTCAATTCATAGCAAAGGACAAATTTCACAACAAAATTAAAGCTTGTTGAATTATTCGTGTTGATAAACTTTTGCATAGAGACTAACAAAGTATTGATAGGAGGTCAATATCATACAAGGAAGATGAGTTGCTTTAGTTGGGGTAATAGAAATTGATAGACAAAAAAAAAAACTAAACATATGCAGGAACTATAGTTATAAAAAAACTCTTTTCTTTAGGAGTCTATATAGTTAGTCGTTGAATTGGATACTTCAAGTAAGTCTAATTGGGAGGTTGTTCGTGGTTTATAGGGAGGGAATGAGTGAGAGAAGAATTTTACGCGATAATATTGGAGGGAAAGTGAAATAGTTGAAAGTTAGCTTTTTTAATCTTATATTCCCTCCAATATTTTTGGATAAAATTTCCATACATAAAACTTCTCTCCTTTAATGACTTCCCATTAAATATTACTGTAATATTGACACGAACCCAATCCCGATCGTGATGGAGCCCAACACAATGTTAGGCAAGCCCGACCAATTCAACACTCTCAACCCTCGTGCGAAGTTCATTACCAATTAACGTAGTTTAAAATACCAATTTACATGATTATAAATCTGTAGCAGTAGATAAAATGTGCAGAAATCAAGAAAATAACACTACAAATCCCACCGATCTGGTGTCACCAGTCAAGAGCCTCTAATACAAGTCCGAGTAGCAGCCTATACATAGGATAGTCTAGAATGCAGAAAATAAATAGAATAAGGGGAGAAATCGGGTCATGCGACGCCATGCAGCTACCTCGATAACTTCGGTGATAATATGAACAGCAGCAGAAAGCTCAACTATGCCTCCGGAATACTTGTATTTGTACACATGGTGTAGGGAGTAAAGTGAGTATTCCGACTCAGTGAGTAATAGCAATAAATAATGACTGGCGGAAAGAAAACTCGTAAAAATATTACGCAGTTCTATATTAAAACAGTAAGTACACTAAACAAAATTGAATGAAGAAGTCAGTTAAAAATCTTTTAAGCCAGTATTCAACTCATTCACTCCTCACGATAACCGAAATCATAACTATACCGCTGCGGCGTGCAACCCGATCCACACAGTATACTGCTGCGGCGTGCAGTCCATATATATATATATATATATATATATATA
>MU739496.1:22037-34882 GCA_026770625.1 Nicotiana glauca
GTGACAACGAGCGGGTTGTCACATCCTCCCCAACTAAAATAAACGCCCATCCTCGAGCGGGTCAAGAAACATACCTGGAATCTCAAATAGGTGAGGATATCTGCTCCGCATCTCCCGCTTGATTTCCCAAGTAGCCTCCTCCACGGGCCGACCTCTCCACTACACCTTTACCGAAGCTATATCCTTTGATCTCAACTTTCTAACCTGATGACCCAAAATAGACACTGGCTCCACATCATAGGTCAAATCATCATCCAATTGAACAGTGCTGTAATCCAGTACACGAGACGGGTCCCTAACATACTTCTGGAGCATAGATAAATGAAATATTGGATGCACGCTCGACAAGCTGGGTGGCAAAGCAAGTTCATAAGCCACCTCTACAATCCTCCTAAGTACCTCAAAAGTCCTAATGAGTCGCGGACTCAGCTTCCCTTTCTTCCCAAACCGCATAACACCCTTCATGGGCGAAACCTTTAGCAAGACCTTCTCGCTCACCATATATGACACATCCCGAACCTTTCGGTCCGCATAACTCTTCTTATGCGACTGTGTTGTACGAAGCCTCTCCTGATCAGCTTCACTTTCTCTAAGGCATCCTGAACCATCTCTATCCCTAATAACCTAGCCTTGCCGGGCTCGAAACATCCAACAAGAGAACTACACCGCCTCCCATACAACGCCTCATATAGAGCCATCTGAATGCTCGACTGATAACTGTTGTTATAGGCAAACTCAGCAAGCGGCAAAAACTCATCCCAAGAGCCTCCAAAATCCATAACACAGGCACACAACATGTCCTCCAATATCTGAATAGTACGCTCGGACTGCCCGTCCGTCTGAGGATGAAATGTTATGCTCAACTCTACCTGCGTACCCAACTATCGCTGAAATGTCCTCCAGAACTGAGATGTGAACCGAGTACCCCTATATGAGATAATAGACATTGGAACCCCATGCAATCGGATAATCTCCCAGATAAAGATCCCTGCCAGGCGCTCTAAAGAATAACTAGTACATACTGGAATGAAGTGCGCGGACTTGGTCAACCGATCCACAATCACCCAAATCAAATCGAACTTCTTCAGAGTCCGAGGGAGACCACTCACAAAATCCATAGTAATCCTCTCCCACTTCCACTCGGGAATAATCATCCGCTGAAGTACACCGCCCGACCTCTAATGCTCGTACTTAACCTGCTGACAGTTGAGACACCGAGCTACAAACCCTACTATATCCTTCTTCATCCTCCTCCACCAGTAGTGTTGCCTCAAATCCTAATACATCTTTGGGGCACCCGGATGAATGGAATACCGCGAGCTGTAGGCCTCCTCCAATATCAACTCCCGAAGCCCGTCCACATTGGGCACACAAATCCGCCCCTACATCCTCAGCACACCATCATCATTAATGGTCACGTCCCTGGCATCATCATGCGGAACCCTATCCTTAAGGACAAGCAAATGCGGATCATCATACTGACGCTCTCTTATGCGGTCATATAAGGAAGATCGAGAAACCACACAAGCCAACACCTCACTAGGCTCTGAAATATCTAATCTCACCATCCAATTGGCCAAAGCTTGAACGTCAACTACAAAGGGCCTCTCCACAACTGGAATGTACGCCAAACTCCCCATACTAACTGCCTTCCGGCTCAAAGCATCAGCCACCACATTGGCCTTCCCCGGGTGATACAGAATAGTAATATAATAATCCTTGAGTAACTCTAGCCACCTCCATTGCCTCAAATTAAGATCATTTTGCTTGAATAGATGTCGAAGACTGCGATGATCGGTGAATACCTCGCAAGATACGCCATACAAGTAGTGCCTCCAAATCTTCAAAGCATGAACTATAGCAGCCAACTCTAAATCATGTATAGGGTAGTTCTTCTCGTGGGGTTTCAACTGGCGAGAAGTATATGCGATAATTGTACCCTCATGCATCAACACACATCTGATCCCAACTCTCGAAGCATCACAATATACAGTGTAAGAACCTGAAGCTGATGGCAAAGCCAATAATAGAGTCGTGGTCAAAGCTGTCTTGAGCTTCTGAAAGCTCTCCTTGCACTCGTCCGACCACACAAACGGAGCACCCTTCTGAGTCAACTTGGTCAAGAGCGACACAATAGAGGAAAATCCCTGAACAAACCGGCGATAATAACCTGCCAACCTAAGGAAACTGTGAATCTCTGTGGCTGAGGTCGGTCTAGGCCAACTCTGCACCGCCTCTATCTTCTTTGGGTTGACCTAAATACCCTCGTTGGACACCACGTGCCCCAAGAAAGCTACTGAGCTAAGCCAAAACTCACACTTGGAGAACTTTGCATAAAGTTTCTCCTCCCTCAATCTCTGTAATACCACTTGTAAATGTTGTGCGTGATCCTCCTGGCTACGCGAGTACACCAGAATATCATCAATAAAAACAATAACAAATAAATCCATATACGAAAGAAATACATTGTTCATCAAATGCATGAACGTTGTTGGAGCGTTAGTCAGCCCAAAGGACATAACAAGAAACTCATAGTGCCCATATCTAGTCCTGAAAGCAGTCTTCATAATATCCGAATCCCTGATCTTCAGCTGGTGATAGCCCGAACGGAGGTCAATCTTGGAGAACACCCTCGCCCCCTGAAGTTGGTCAAATAAATCATCGATACGAGGCAGATGATACTTGTTATTCACTGTCACTTTGTTCAATTGCCTGTAGTCTCATTGTTCCATCTTTCTTTTTCATAAATAGAACCGGTGCACCTCACGGTGACACACTAGGCCGAATGAACCCCTTATCTAGGAGTTCCTGAAGCTGATCCTTCAATTCTTTCAATTCCATTGGTGCCAAATGATACGGAGGAATGGAAATGGGCTGAGTGAGCGGCACCAGGTCAATACCAAAATCAATCTCCCTGTCTGGTGGCATGGCCGCAGGTCTGCAGGAAAAACATCGGGAAACTCCCTCACAATTGGGACAGAATCAATGCTAGGAGTCTCGGCTCCAACATCCCTCACAAAAATCCAAATATGATAGATAACCTTTCCTAACTATACGCTGGGCATTTAGGAAAGAAATCACCCTGCTAGGCACATAGTCAATCACGCCACGCCACTCGATCCTCGGAACACCCGGTATAGCTAAAGTGACTGCCTTAGCATGACAATCTAGAATAGCATGACACGGAGATAACCAGTACATGCCCAGAATAACATCAAAATCCACCATGCTCAATAGCAATAGATCAACTCTGGTCTCCATACCCCCAATAGTCACCAAACACGATCGATATACACGGTATACAATAATAGTATCACCCACCGGGGTAGATACATGACTAGGTAAGTCAAGACACCCTCGGGTCATACCCAAATGATGAGCAAAATATGAAGACACATAGGAATAGGTGGAATCGGGATCAAATAAGATTGAGACATCCCTGTGGCAGACTGAAATAATACATGTGATAACAGCATCCGAGGCAATATCATTTGTCCTACCCTAAAGAGCATAAAAACGAGCCTGGCCACCGCCCGATTAGCCTCCCCCTCTGGGGTGACCCCTGGTTGCCTGATCCTCACCCCTAGCTGGCGGGGCGAGTGCTGAAGAAACTGGGCTGGGCCAGAAGATGAGGGTTGACCCCTCTGATGAGATGAGCTAGCAGCACGGTGAGGACACTCCCTCCGCATATGCCCAAACTCTCCACACTCATAGCAATTATCGGGTGCTGGGAACTGGGACTAAAGGGAACCCCTAGCGCCAGAGTGGCTAGCTGATGCACTCGTCCTGGAAGAACCCTGAGCAGATGGAGCACGAGACGAACTTTGTGCTGGAAGAGCGCTGAGAGATGGCTGACTCTGCTGAGAACCATGATAACCACGACCAGAAGATCAACCTCAATACTCAGGTCGAGCTGACTGAGCGGGCCTAAAAGAACAACCCCGACCCTGCTGGAACTGGCCCCTCGAAGGAGCACTACTGTGACCACCAGAACCTCGAGGCCTCTTGGCCTTCCTCTCATCTTGATCCTGGCGGCGGATATATCCACCACCTCCTCAAATGTGGCACCCAACACTCTCTCTCTAGTCATAAGAATACGAAAATGGTAGTGGAGACCATCAACAAACCTCCGGATACGCTCACAATCCGTCGGAACCAACCAAACTGCATGCCGAGACAACTCAGAAAATCTCATCTTATACTGGGTCACTGACATCTCTCCCTGTCGTAGTCCCTCAAACTATCTGCGCAGCTCCTCTTTGCAGGACTGCGGTACATACTTCTCCAAGCAGAGAGTGGAGAATTGCTGCCAAGTCAAAGGTGCTGCACCAACTGGCCTACGCCGCTCATACGCCTCCCACCAAGTGAAGGCAGCTCCAGTAAACTAAAATATAGTAAAATCCACACCGCTGGACTCAAGAATCCCCGTTGTACGGAGCATCCACTGAAATATATCGAGAAAACCCTGGGCATCCTCGCCCTCAGCTCCACTAAAGGTCGGAGGCTGGAGTCTACCAAACCTCTCGAGGCGACGCTGCTCCTCCTCGGGCATAACTGGAACCCTGTACTCCTAAACTGGTACCACTGGCTGAGCTAGAGGTGACTCTGGAGTCTGTAACCCCTGTAATCCCTGCTCAGGTGTGCGAGTAGCGGGGGTCTGATTGCCTCCCCCGGCCTGTGAATTAGCTGCTGCTGCTATGGTGGCCGAAACCACCTGAGCCAGACCCGTGCAGATTATCAATATCTAGGCCAATGTCTCCTGGAGACCCGAAATCACAATGGGCACAGTTGGTGCCTGAACTGGTGCTGCTGGAGCCTGGTCCTGAGCTGGGGCAACTAAAGGATCCACAGGTGCTGCCCCTACTTCTCTGCCTCTACCACGACCACGACCGCATCCACGACCTCTAGTAGCCTCAGTAGGTGGTACTGGTGGTCGTCCGACACGTCCGGTAGCTCGTGTCCTCACCATCTATGAGAGAATAGAATAAAGAGAAGTGTACTATTCGGATCAACAAGTTTGCACGACGAGAATTTCAAGAATGTGGAATTTTTCTTAAAGTTTTTACAGTCTCCCGAGGATAAGTACAGACGTCTCCGTACCGATCTGCGAGACTCTACTAAACCGGCTCGTGACTCGCGAGACCTAGTAACCTAGGCTCTGATACCAACTTTTCACGAC
Source organism: Nicotiana glauca (assembly GCA_026770625.1). Classification (NCBI taxonomy): domain Eukaryota; kingdom Viridiplantae; phylum Streptophyta; class Magnoliopsida; order Solanales; family Solanaceae; genus Nicotiana; species Nicotiana glauca. The sequence goes on from MU739496.1 coordinate 27,217, forward strand.
CCCAACCCCAGTCGTAATGACGCCCAACATAATGCTAGGCAAGCCCGACCAATTCAACACTCTCAACCCTCGTGTGGAGTTCATTACAAATTAGCGTAGTTTTAAATACCAATTTACATGATTATAAATCTGTAACATTAGATAAAATGTGCTGAAATAAAGAAAATAACACTACAAATCCCACCGATATGGTGTCACGAGTCAAAAGCCTATAATACAAGTCTGAGTAGCAGCCTATACATAAGATAGTCTAGAATGTGGAAAATAAAGAGAATAAGGGGAGAAATCGGGTCTTGTGAATGCCATGCAGCTACCTTGATAACTCTGGTGATAATCTTAACATCAGCAGAGAGCTCAATTATGCCTCTAGAATACCTGTATCTGCACACATGGTGCAGGGAGTAAAGTGAGTACTCCGACTCAGTGAGTAATAGAAATAAATAATGACTGACAGAAAGAAAACTCGTAAAAACACTACGTAGTTCTATATTAAAACATTAAGTACATTAAACAACACTGAATGAAGAAGTATTTAAAAATCCTTTAAGCCAGTATTCAACTCATTTACTCCTCACGATAACCGAAATCATAACTATACCGCTGCGGCGTGCAGCCCGATCCAATAATAATAGTCGACTGCGCTCACTAAGGGTGTGCAGGCTCCGAAGGGGCTCCTACAGCCCAAACGCTATACTACTGCGGCGTGCAGTCCGATCCATATAAATATATTGTTGCAGCGTGCAGCCCGATCCAATAATATAGTGCTTCGACGTGCAGTCCGATCCGTATATATATATATATATATATATATATATATATATATATATATACACACACACACACACACAGCTGCGGCGTGCAACTCAATCCATAGCATATCAAATACCCTCACAATGGGGTTCTCAACCCCTCTAAGTCAATATAGACTTTGCCTCTCAGGCACACTAAAGTAAACAGGGTTCCCAACTCACACATTATTCTCATTTGGATTTATCAATTTTCTAAGCCGGTTCGTATTATATTTAACAGTTAAGAACATGAGTCAGGGTACGTTTTTAATAAGTACAGTGAGATCAACCAGTACAAATGCCCATAAGGGTTTTACAGATCGGTACAAGGCCCCAAACATGGCAACTAGCCCAGACTACAATGATATTAATTAAGTTTGAGTCAGAAATATAGCAGAATCATCAAACGGGATGGACCAAGTCCGAATCCCCAGCAGTAACAGATCCCACGCTCATCATGAAACATGTGTCTCATCTAAACATAGCACTACGTTGTACAAATCCGGGGTTTCAAACCCTCAGAACATCATTTATAATCATTACTCACCTCAAGCCAACTAAAATCCTAGCTCGCTATGCCCTTGCCTCGCAAATAAACCTCCTCAAGCGTCGAATCTGATCAAAACCACAAGGAATACGTTACAATAGGCTAAGGGAATACAACCCAATCGAAAAGACTCAAAAAATATCAAAAATTACGAAGTTGGCAAAACCCGAGCCCCATGCCCACTTCTCAAAAAATAAAAAAATTCACCTTACCGGATTTCTTATCTCGCCACGAGTCTATACATATCAAATTTACCAAAAATCCGAGCTCAAATGATCCCTCAAACCCCAAATTTTCATTCAAAAAGTCAAACCCTAATTATTCCGCTTTTAATCAAATTTCTATGAATTTAAGTGTTGAACCTACAATTAAATGATGTTTCTAGGCCATAAGACTCACCTCTAATCAATCCAAGTCGAAAACCTCTTCTGCTAAAAAATGGTGGAAATATTCTAAGCCCGCGGAACAAATATGAGCATTAAAAACCCTTCTGATAACAGGGATTTTCGCATCTGCGGTCCCTGCTCCACATCTGCAACTACCATTTTTCGATCATTTTTCCGCATTTGCGGATCCTCATTTAAAATCCAAAACCACTTTTGCGGTCACCCTTACGCATCTGCGAACCCTGCATATGCGGATAATCTTCCGCTTCTGCGAAAACACCTGACATTCCCTTTTCGCACCTGCGACACGCCTACCGCAACTGCGGCCTCGCAGATGCGGTTTTCCTTCCGCATCTGAGGTTTTTCCCTTCCAGGACATTGACCGCATTTACGATCTTTCTTCTGCACCTGCGCCGCCACATCTGCGGTTCCTTTTCCGCAGATGCGAAAATACCAGATACCAGGTGCCTTCAACAAACCCCTAACTCTAAATTTCATCCCGTTAGCCATCCAAAATCACCCCGAGGCCTCAACCAAAAGTGCCAACCCATCCTCAAACATGATTCAAACTTGCTCCAATCATCAAAACACCACAATTAATACCAAAACCACCAAATTACATCAAATTTAATCCTAAGTTTCTCAAAAACTTCTAAAACCCGCATTCGATCAGAAACCCCACCAAAATACCTCCGAATGATCTGAAATTTTGCACACACATCCAAAATCACCTAACGAAGCTACAACAACTCTCAGAATTCCATTCCGACCCTCGGATCAAAATCTCACCTATCAACCGGAATTCGCCAAAATACTAAATTCGCTAATTCAAGCCTAATTCTACACCGGACCTCCAAAATCAATTCCGATAACAGTCCTAAGTCACAAATCATCCCCAAATCTAACCAAATCACCGCAAATCACATCCGAGCCCTCTAAATCAATAGTCAACATCCGGTTGACTTTTTCAAAACAAGTCTTCCTTTAAGAGACTAAGTATCTCATTTCCTACCAAAACCAATCCAAATCAACTCGATCCCCTCAATTACCGATAATGAAGCATAGAGAAACATAAGATGGGAAAATGGGGCGGTAACTCACGTGACGATGGGCCGGGTCGTCACAAAGATTGTATTATATATTGTATGTTTCTACATTAATGATATCAATTTTCAAGGAAATACATTAAATTCACGGCAAAAAAATAATCAAGGCTAGAAAATATTGTAAGACGTCAAGTATTTTATTCCAAATATTACAATCTCTATAGTTCTATTAATTCTTCTTTTCAAAAAATAAAAAATAAATTTAAGGGTTGATAATCGGCATAAAGTATGTATATTTTGATATATATCATCTCGCATTTTGCTCTGGTTTCGATGATTTGTGATGTTTAATATGTTGATTTGTGCTAAATTATGGTGTTTCTATGTGTAGGAATCATTCTGATGCAATTTGGGACGAAAGGGCGCGAATTGGAGCGAAATCGGAGCAAAAAAGCAAAAAGTCAATTTTGAGGGCCACAACCAGCGTGGGGCGCTCGCTGTGGCCCAGTTTCCAGTAGTCAATTATTTAGAGTGCCAGGGCTAGCGCCTCACGCTGCCCTGGACGCTCGGATAGCTAGAGTGTCCTATTTCGATTTGGACTCGGTTATTTTCACCCCAAGATGCCTCCAATTGATATAAAAGCCATCCTAAAACCTATTTTGAGGGGAGAACGTGATTTTGGAGATAAAACAAAGGACCAAAACACTAGGGAGGACCTTTTTGAGAGGAAGCCACAAGCATAGAGCTGCCATGAAGGCCGAAATTCATCAAGTTCCATCTTTTCTTCCTCCAAACTTAGTAATTTTTATGTTTCTTTATATGATTTGTTGTTTTGCTACCATGTCTATATGGAGCTAAACTTCACATTCTAGGGTTATGGTTCTTTCATGACTATTATTATTCGAATATTGATTTTGATTTCTTGATTTATCGTATTAGTTTATTTATTCAATCTTGCACTTAATTATCTGATTGATTGATCACCAATTGAATACTATCTATGAATCTTGAATTGAACTCGAAAGTGGGAATTCTAGATTGCATATAAGATTGAGTCGAGAAAGTTCTTGAATCCGGGCATCAGGGAATAGATTCGCGATTAAGATAGACATATACCTAATTGCCTTGCTTTGTTGATTTACTAGAATTATAAATGCATTCTTGTTGATTCTAACTCCATAGACATATAGGCGTTAGGTTAGCTTGAATAGGCGAGTAAGAACTCGATAGATTCTTATGAGCAATATTAACCCTGTTAACCAATAAACTAGATAAATTAGTTAGTCAATTCAATTGAAGAATAAAATAGGAATGTTAGATAGCCCATAACCCTAAATCGTTTTCATTACATGGACATCATAAAAATCTGCTATTTCTTTGTTCAAAGTTCATTATTTATATTTCTTAATTTAATTAGTTTAGAATCAAATATTTCTAGATTTAATTCTTGTTTAGATAATTAAGATAGTCTAATTTAGTTAATAGTTAATCACAAGTCCTCGTGGGTTCGATATCCGACTTTTAGTCACTTTATTACTTGGCGACCGCGTATACTTACGTGTGCACTTGACTGCAATAAGTTTTTGGCGCCGTTGCCGGGGACTTAGAAATTAATTATTTTTCTAAATTAGACTTTTACTTTTATCTTTACAAGTTTTTTTTCTCTTTGTAAATATTTTTAATTTTATATCTATTTAACTTTTCTCTTAGTGTGTTTCTAGTTTTCTCAACATGACATATGGGGATGAAGTATCCAGAGGTATAGTTATTGATGAAGACGCTTGGTTGATGGAAGACTTTTATCGCCCATCTTTTTGGTCTTGTCATGCCCTGAACTCTAGGATGTCTAAAATTGAATATGGGAGTAAGGGTTGGTATTTGGAAGAATATTCACGATTAAGGGAATACGAGGAACGACGTTATCTTCTAACAAAATTGGTGAATAACTGGTCTAAGGAGAGATTTGAACTTGCACAAGAAATTGACAGGTTTGGCTTGGTTGTGCATAACTTAGATGCAGATTTAAGTGCAAAGGTTGATGCGTGTAACGACTAACAAATTAATGATGAGTTGTGTGAAGCTGAAAAAAATCTTCTAGACCAAATTGAGGAGCTAAAACGAGAATACCAATTATTAGACCATGTTTTTCTTGAGGGTGCCAATGTTGAGAAGAGTGTTCTAGAGTCATGTGAGGGAGTAGATAACATTGCTTTTGGAGAATTGAGTGTGTGTTATAATGAGGATGTAAATAGTAGTAAAATTCATGATTTAGGGCACATTAGATCTCATTTGAATCATTTTTCCACATTGTGTTTAAATAGTAAGATAGTAATCGAGTCATCTAAGCATATGAGAGAGTCAAAGAGCAAGGATGAGAGTGCCTATATTCTTGAATTTGTTGTGTCAAAAAGCAAAAAGTACATTTCTCATCTAAAGGCCAGGAAGTGCAGAGTGAAAAAATTATTACTTGGCCTTGTTATCATTGTAGCCCCACCACTGGAGCATAGCCCTAGACTGGATGCCCTATTAGGGGTACAATTCATAAGTTCAAGGTAGAGGCAAAAAAGTGGTTCACGTCATGTCGCGACGTTAAATTAGGCGCTTGTTGGGAGGCAACCCAGCTTTACTGCTTTCTTTTATTTTTGTTTATTTTATTTATTTTTATTATTTTATAGTATTATTTTTTGTATTTTGTAGGAGTAGGAGCATGAAGTCAAAGCCAATAGACATGTGCAAAAGCGTGCAGGTGGTTGAAACTAAGTGTGAGATACCCGCACAATGGATCATACCTGGGAGAAGTTTGAGTATCCCGTGAACTGCTAATTCTTCGGCCTTTGGCCTACCAGGGAGTTTCTTTTACCCTCTTATTATTTTCAGTGCGTTGAGGACATTGTACAATTTTAAGTGTGGGGTGGGGGAATACTCTTTGAGCTGTAATTGTAATTGTATAAAAGGTGATGAAAAAATAAAAAAAATCAGAAAAAGTTTGGAATTTTCCCAACGATGGATCTGTTGGACAATTTTCTTGAGGGATTAAAGTCCGATTAAAAATACCAAAAATATTTTCTTTTTTTGTTTGTTATTTTTTAGGCAGTTAGGCAGTATCCCTTGGTTTTTCTTTCAACACCGGTTCTTTTTCAAAGGTGTAGCTCGAACCGAGTATTCTAATTTAGTTTTATTATTATTTTTTTTTTCTTTCTTAGGAGCAGGAAAAGAAAAATTGAGGTGCTTTGAGATACCTATTGACATGGTTGGTGTTGGCGATTTAAATTATGGCATGCTCTCTCTCTTTCTGCATATATGATTTAAATTGTAATGCCCAAGTAAAGTAAGTAGCCTACTCTTTGTCACACCTCCTTTTTGCGCTGCCGCACCCCGCGAGGGGCGTGGTAAATGGAGTTTTTCCAATTAAAGGACAATCGAAACGAGATTCGTTTATTAAGAGATTCAGAGTCGCCACGTGGGATATTTATGGTGTCCCAAGTTACCGGTTGAATCCCGAATCGAGGAAAGGTTTGACTCTATTTGACAGTTCGCGAACCAGAAATCCGGATAAGGAATTCTGTTAACCCGGGAGAATGTGTTAGGCATTCCCGAGTTCCGTGGTTCTAGCACGGTCGCTCAACTGTTGTATTCGGCTTATTTATCTGATTTTAACAATTATGAACTTATGTGCAAATTTTAACTTTTAACTGCTTTTATTATTATTATTATTATTATTATTATTATAAAGAGAATTGCAACGTCGTAAAATACATCTCGAACCACGTCACATCAATTTACCCGTGGTTATTGACGTATTTCGGCTCCATTGAGATTTGAATTTGGGTCACATAAATGTGCACCCGAGTTTAGAGAGGTAAATTATTAAAAGCGCGCCTAAAGGGACTAGCGTATTATTATTTTGGGAGGGCCGTGAAATTTTGTTAAATGGCCCATCCCGAAGTCTAAGTAATTAATATAAACATTTAACGAGGGCCCCGCAATTTACGTATTTTGTTTAGCGAGGCTCATCCCGTTTTATTATTTTAAAGTGCAAACCTAGAGCAATCTATAATTTTCTACTTAATTTGTCTCTAAAATAAAAGAAAGACCCTAATTAATTTGTTACCGAACTGATGCAAACTAGGCAATATTTAATGCACCAACATCCAACCATTAGGCTCCGATGTAAGCCCAACGGAGGGAATTTAAAATCAGATATACACCATGAAATCGGCCAAAACAGGGCCTTGGCCCAGACTTAAATGAGAAAAATGGGCCAAACAATCTAAGTTTAATTATAATAAACATATTAATGAAATCATGAAAAAATAACACTATCTAAAATATAACAGAATTGTTGAATTGCAAATCCATAGTAGAGAATAGGCTTTAATTTTCATTTCAGGTTCAACAGGTGAAACTACATCAGTGTGAATTCAAACGTGTACTTGGATTTCGAATATAACAAAAACAGAAGAGAATGAAGTCAGCAGCAAGGAAGCAACAAGCAGTACTCCCAATCACAACAATGAAACAGCGGAGATCGACAACAATCCAAAAAGTGAATTTGACCAACCTAGGAGGAGTTCAAAACTTAAACAGAATTAATAAATCAACGAATAGACCACTTGAATGCACCCAAAGTTAGAAACTCAGATTTCTTAGCTTAAACTCTCTTCAACTCTCAAAAGAAACTCCCCAAAATTAAATTATGTCCATGTATACTAAGTGTATCCAAAGTGTATATCGAGTGTATACTGCTCTCTCCTCTCCCTTCTTTTTTTTCTTCTCCTCCTATTTTTCTCCTCTTTTTTACATCATCTCAGATTAAACCTTTAAATAGGCATCAAATTAGTGCATTTTTCATTACAAATTATACTTTTAACTTCTTTAATTATCCACTAGTTAGTGTTA